>SKCR01021728.1:0-281765 GCA_019454045.1 Zanthoxylum bungeanum | reverse complement strand
AGTTCATGGCATATGTATAATTCCTCCGTCATAGGTTTTCGGATATATCCCAGAGATATAGATGTAAACGTCAAATCTCTATAGGGATTATCTCGTCGACGTCTCTATTAGCAATCTCTAAAAGAACACTTAGAACTCACTTCTAAAGTGTTCCAATGGCCCATGGTTTTTATCTGATTGCTAATCATATATGGACTACCTATGCTCTGTACACAGAACTGACGAATCTTATCTCGACACACACAGGACACCTTGAGGATCTATCCACACCCAACGAACTTACGGAGGTCTGATCTAAATAGATCGGTGACGTGACTTCCATATAAAGTGTGAAAGATGTCTCATGTGCCCATAGTGGTATCTCAAGTCGAAGAATCACAAATGCTACTCAACCCGAGAAGATTCTTATTGACGTTGGTGTACCATCCATTAAGAATCTTCGGTGAGTCGTTCAGTGTTATTCGCTATAAATACCTACACGTCTATACGAGTCCCCAAGACTCATGGTTCATTGAGAAACCATTGGAATCATATATTCCAGTATACGACATGTACCGGTCTCAACGGGTTCACTGTACTGACCAAGTAGTGTAAACCTTGACCAGGAACTGTCTAAGAATGACTACGTCATGATACAACTCAATGTCAGTTGCGACGCTTTTGCAACAGTATCATGACTAATCATTCTAAGGTCAATTACGTCTTTACTATATAAGAAGATATATTACCAACAGCGCCTCACGCTTCTTGCCTTTCAGAAGCTCTAGCTCTGCCTTTTTCAGCATAGCCATTAACTCTCCAAGAGTTTTTTTCTTGGTTCATCATATTATAGTTCATGATGAACCCGCCCCAGCAGTCGGGCAGAGACTGTAAGATCAAATCTATGAAAGTCTCGGCCTCGAAGGTAATGCCCAGCTGACCCAGCTGTTCGATGTCAGCAATCATCTACGACACGGAGTGTTCGACAGATGTACCCTCTTACATACGAGAGCGAAAGAGCTTCTTCTGCAACTCATACTTCTGAGATCTAAGATTAGATCTATGAAGATCCTTCAACTTCAACATCATCGCATAAGGATCCAATCCATTGTTCTGACGACAAAACTGATGAGTCATTGCAGCAATCATAACAAATTGAGCAGTAAAGTTATCATCACGGTGAGTCTTCCAAAGCTCATGCTCTACTGGCCGCTCAAGTCCGGGCTCAAGCCCGAGAGGTCTCTCTATCACATAGAGCAACTTCTCAGCTCCCAGGACTATCCTGAGGTTCATTTCCCAGTCTGGAAAATTTGCGCCGTTAAAGACATTTTCACCCATGATTATATCCATAACGCTTATCTTTCCAGCCATTTTGATTGCCATAGTCCAACTATCCAATCAAATGTTTCGGGTATATTCAAATGCAATGGTTACTATAGTCCAACTATATAACCAACTATAAATGGAGTATTGTTGAGTACAGTCTAACTGTTCAAAGAAAACAATAAATGAATAATATCAGTCCAACTAATATATATAATAACGAGAAATAATAATAATAGAGTGCGCATATTAGCGAGTATTAAATGAAATTGCAAATTTAATACTAGTCTTCCACTAATTTTCGGTGAGCCTCTAACCCTCCGTTGAGTACTCGGGAAACCTAGTTTCCTAGTGGGCTAGGATCCTGTTAAATAATACACAACCTTGACTTTGGCCAACAAGCTGTATAAAATTTAACTAGGTAGATCTCTAAGATCAATTGGATCCCATCCAATTCCTAGATCTGGTAGATGGACATCCAAGTCTGAAACATATATCTAATATATTTCCTAACATGTTTCCTCTGAATCAACTAAGCTTTGGCTTTGGCTCAACAAGCTTAATGATTCCAGTTAAGCGCGACCCATTGACAGTGGGAAAAATTCGTAATCCACGTCGATAAACAATAGTGACCTTGACTTTGGCCAACAAGTCACAACTGTCTAAGACATGCGATATTAACAAAGCTTTCATGGTTCAAACACATCCGCGATAGACAATGATCTTAACTTTGGCCAACAAATCAAAGTCAATCTTAGATCTTGAAAAAGAACCACTCAATGGAAGGAAACAATTAATATTAAATGCGAGGGCGTTTTCATAAATTGGCAACCAACTTATTATCTTTGATTAGGTCTCATCATACACCCTTAAACATGCATTCTAAAAGCACAATAAGGAGCGATAAATATAATAATGATATGCGGATGGATATTCATATACATTTTGTTCCTAAAACAAATCTCTCTCTTTTCTTTTCCTCTCTCCCGCTAGCACTTTACATTCTTCTATTTACCCAATTACATAACACAATAAGAAACCTCATTTACATTGAGGGGAATTGGTGAGAAGAGAAATACAATGAGAATAATAGGTGATAGGCTAGACACGCTGGTCCAATTTCAAATAAATATAATATTTACAACAATTTCCAAAATTGCCCCCACCCATCTAATATATATCTGATATACATTATTCAAACAAATACATCCAAGCATTCACACATAGCATGTTGTCAATCAATGTAATCCAATTAATTAATTCTTCAATTAATGACCATCCAATGTTCATCCAACGATTTGATTTGCGCGAGTCCAACTCGTTTAAGAATAAATACTCAAAGTAAGTATTCTTGAATTATATCGAACTACAATATTAAATCCAATTTAAATTGTATTCAATACTAATTCAAGTTTAATTCCAAATTAAACAATTACACTTATTCTATTATAATAATGTCCTTTTAGACTTGGATTCCAAATCCAATCCAAATGGTCTCAAATGCCCATTTAACATCCAATGCCAATTCTATTAGGTCCAATGGGCTTTAATTAATTCTTTAGGCATGGAATTTTGGCCATTATGGATCAAGCCCATAATGCCTTGGCCCATTTAGGAATTACCCTATGCCATAAATTAATCTTGGCCCATTAGGCCCAATTAGATTATTAAAGGCCCAAAAGTCATATTTTGGACTTTTATGGAAATAGTTTAGGCCCAATTGGATCCAACCCAATTGTCCACAACCAAATTTGGCCCAACTAAGCCCATTAATCCAAATATCACCAAATTAGGCCATTTAGTATTTTAGGGACTAATTTACATTAATACAATATTCCAAATATTTCATTAATCCATTTTAAGTGTAATTAACATAACTAATTAATTAATCTAACATTTCCAAAATATTAATTAATCTAATTAATCATGCTTATCATTCAATTCATGTCCAACATAATTGAAGCAAAATCAAGTCTCCAACAAGCATGCTAACTCACGGCAATGACAAGAAATTAATATCCAATTTGATTCCAATCTATTTAAATCAACATTCAACATATATATCATGCCATTAACACATCCAAGTGTCAAAATTTAAAAATCACCATGAGTTACACTAGGGTAAGTTTCGGCCAACTTAGGGAAATTTGATCCAATCATTTTTTTCAACAATCCAACAATGCACAACTCCAAGTTATCATCATCTAACATCAACCAACAACTCAATTTTGAATTTTCATGCTCCAAAAAAAAATTCCTAATTAAAGTTTATGAAACCTAGTTTTCAAAATCATATTTAGCAAGGCTTTGATACCATTGTTAGTCTCTAAGACATGCCACAATATCCTAAACATGATTATATGTGTGAAATAACAAGAAAAATGGCGGAATCACTTACATTGTTAAATGGAGAAATTTCGAAATTTCCTCTTTGGATGAAGCTCCAAGCTTGTTGTTATGATTTTTCCTTGGGTGAGTTTCCCTATCACCTAATTAGACTCCTCTAAGTGCTAGCTATGTTGAAATTTTGAAGCAAAATTTCACTACCATGGAGAGAAGAAATCGGCCAAGGTGCAGAAGAAGAAAGTGTTTTTCTAGACTTGTTGGTTGTGTGTTTAAAGCATTAATTAAGCCAACTACTTACATCAACATTTGACCTTTGATGTAAGTCATGTGGTCCCACCACATTTTAAATTCAAAATTTGAGTTGGCTTCCTCAACACACAACTTAACTTGGGCCCACCAAAGTCAAAGATATTTTGTGTTCCCAAAACACAAAAAGACACACGCAAAGTCACAGGCAATTTTATCGGGTTTGTTTAATTCCGATTAAATGATTTTGCTGTCGCGCCATAATTAAATCCAATTTAATTAAATAATTATGCCTCACAAAATTATTACGATAGTCGCTTTCGAATTAATTCGTTCGCCCGAATTAAAATCCAATTTTAATTTCAATTAATATATCTGATATATTATTTTAGCCACAAATAAATAAATTAAATAGAAAAATTCAATTTAACTATTAAATTTATTTTATCGATTAATTCTAAATTAATCGCGTTCTCTCTTCTATACGAAGTTAATCCTAGATTAATTCTTGCCGCAATTAATCACAGATTAATTTTCTCTCTCATAATTAATCCCAGATTAATTCTATCTGAGTCAAATGTCATTGGTGAATCTTTGGGATGCGACCCAAGAGATTCCTTGATATGTTGGCAGTGAATACGGTCATCGGACTATCCGAACACGTGCGTACACCGTACCATGTTCTCTCCGATTTACAAGACATGGTTGGCTTCTAGCAAAGCACCGTGCCTACCCAATTCTCCAGAAATATTCACCGAGGAATATCAATTGTATTAGACATAGTAATACTAATATTATGTAATACGTAATACGATCCAATATCGGATGTCATATGCTAGGCCTAGGGCTGAATTTGTGTCTGCCCCGTACGAAGCATATATCGGATCCCGAGTTACTAATCTCTGTAATCGGGAAGTCATGACCTAGTCATATTATCCCGACAGCTCCAGCTTTAAAAATACTAGTTCCATATCATGTGTGACCATCATCTCCATATGACTGAAGTGATACTCATGTCTTGACATCACATCCAATACACTACGATTCTCAGTAAACCCAATACAGGTGTATGCAAAACCTATTAAAGCTCCAGACGACCAATACTAAAGTAAACTGATTGTCGCAAGTAATAGAAACGTAAGTCTCAGGTTAAATATCACATACACCTACCCTGATTTGGATTCCCATAGACACATAGTCATACTACCAATATGATTCCGAGTGGGTCTATCCAGAGCGAACTGTTCCCGGTCCAACGGCTAACAGAACCTCTTATTACACTTGCATAAGTATCCAATACCTAAATATATAAGAACTATGTCGTTAAGCTTCCATAACGCGCACAAGTGTAATACTAGTCTATTCCGTATTATTAATGTACAGTCTCGATAATACTTCGACTATGGATATTTAATGATTAAACCGTTCATGGATTAATATTGTCTCATATCTTATTAATCTGATTTAACCATATGGACTTTTATCATTAATATATATCCAAGTAATCTAATTACAATAATGATAAAATAGCAATTTCCTTTTGTCACATAGATAATTTGAACAAAAATACAATGTTCTTTACAAATAGTGATGCTATTGGTCATAATTGTCCAACAGAATGTCTACGGATGTGAGTAGATGTTATTGAGATGATGTGGACATCGTAAGGCTAGAGTGAAGTCTCGATAGAGAAACGACTCGAGAGGAAGCCGCGAGAGTGACCGATGGTACACGCAGGGAAGTGTAAATCCCCAATTGAGGTGGATTGATATGAGACAATATGAGAGCACGTGAGAAGTGCTATTTTTATATGAGGTTGGCTCGGGTGTAGCCAAAATGTTTGGGAGAGACCCAAAATGGATGTGAAACTTATCTACGAGAGACAAGCAAGTGGTTTATACACCGTGAGAGTGTGAGAGTTATTTGGGTGCCGATGTGATATTGGCATGAGTATATGTGTTCATGAGAACCCGATGTGGGGTTGATTGAAGTTGTGTGTGGTTCAAAGGGGTGTGAAACCATTTTTCCTATGGCAGTTGGATGCCAGAACTTGATAGAGAGTCGAGACGAGTAAGCCTTCTCGTGTGAGGCAATGAAAGGAACCGGGTGAGGACCAAATACTCCGTGTGAGTAGTTTGAGAAGGTTTTGAGAAATTAAGCCTTCGTAAGGCTATGAGTAACGAGTTGATTGGATTCCCGTGAGCGGGAATGCCATTAGCTTAAGGCTACGAGCAATGAGTTGTTTGGATTCCCATGAGTGGGAAGGCCATCAACTTAAGGATATAAGTAACGAGTTGTGTGGACTCTCTAAAGTTGGAACGCCAACAGAAGTGCAATGGCTTGAGATAGGCCAAAGTAAGAGTGGGGGAGCGAACCTGAAATGAGTCAGGTATCCCTAAAGTCCCTTGTGGAATGTGATAACCATCGTATTGGTTATGTAACGATCGCGTGGAAGACTGAGGCAAAAGTATTTTTGGCAATGTAACGTGCATATAAAGGCAGAGTGCCTTGCAAGTGATGTGAGTGTGGTCTCGGAAGAGTCGAGATGCGTACGTTTTGGATAATGCTTGTGGCATAATACGACTACGAGTAGTCGAAATAAGAGAGTGTGTACCAGTTACACTGGTAATGGGTCAAATGAGTGATTTTGGTCTTGGAGTGAGTTTAAGAATGACGATTACTTCGAGGAAGTGATCTAATGTCGAACAAAGTTTAGTGAAACGACCATGAGAGTCAGCGTAGAATTGGCTAGAGTGCCAAAATGGGGTGGGAAACACCCGGAGGAGTAGAACGAGTTGGCTTGGTGCCTAAGGGTAATGAGGTGAAATTACCAAGAGTGGTCGCATGAATGAGCTATAATACGAGATGGAGATAATTTAATTTGTGACAGTTGAGTATCGAGACAATTGAGAAGCTCGTGATAGAGCAAGTGACCCTGAGTTGAGCGTGGGAATGAGATAGTTGCTAGTAATATGATAGCAACGCTGTTTTCCAAGTGGGGACTGTGTTGTACCAGATGGGACTAATGAAAAATTAGCTCCACCATAGGCTAATTTGATCGTGTGTGTGTTCGTCTTCGGAGACCCAGTGTGCTACACCGAGCACCTTGAAAAACAGGTAGGCCATGGGCCAGGGTGAAGAGAACAACCGATCTATTCATAATCAAAATAAACAAAACCCCTTTGTTTTTATCAAAACCCATTCACGAACACGTGTATGGCCTTTTTTTTATAAGAAGTTGCTGAGTTGAAAATGAAAACTCGCGAACAAGAACGTGTATAAAGTAGTGACCAAAATCAGAAACACTCATGCACAAGGGTTTGTATGGAGTTGTGACTGAGACTGGGCATGAAAACTAGTACAAAATCGTGTGTGTGGATTTGTTCTACAAATAATGACGGGGGAGCATTGGAAGCTGCATGAGCAGTGTGTCAGGTTGGGGAACCAACCATGTGCGGGAGCTTGTGCCTAGTGACAGAGTTGAGCCATTATATCGAAAATAAAGACTTATGTACGGGAGTATATATGATGTTGTTGTGTTTAGATATTGTGTGCCCAATTCACTATAAATTTTCTTAATGTTACTAACGTGGACATGTAATTTCATTTGTCGATACAAATGTTATTGCAATGTCTTCGCTGTGTGCCTTGTTTATAAGAATCCAAAGAGATTCATGATCAAATACGGTTTGAACAACCCTCAATTTATGCCATCGTCGAGGACGCCGATGGATGAAGTGGGGGAGGATGTCACGGTCTTAGCTTAAGGCTATGATGTTCAGTCACGTTATAAAGGAGCTAATGTTTCGGGACACCGTATCAAGCTCATTCATGGTCAAATATATCTCTCATAGGACCTTGTACTGGAGAGATTTCATCTGTGAAGCCTTATTCGGAAGTTTACCTGGAGAATTAGAAACATGCTCGCTTGTCGCTAGCCGCTAGCGTAGTATTGTGGAGTTGTGAAGGAGCTTATGTTCAGGAATGTTGGATTGAGCTAGCTCCAAGTCCTAAGTAACTCTCATGAGTATATGTACTGAAGATATTTCACCCGTGAGATCCCGTTCTGAAGTTTATCGGGAGATTTAGAGAGACGCTAGTTTGCCGCTAGGCACTAGCGTAGTTTTGGTGCATTGTGAAGGACCTCATATTTCGGAGTGCCGGATTGAGTTGTCAAGATGACGTGTGCCCTTAGACGACGTGTGGATAATGGTGTATTGTCAAGATTGTGTTGGTGGGAAAATATCGTATTTTATATCTGGTTGTGCTATTCGAGTGACGGGTCCCGGTGTTGTGCGGGCCCGCATATGTATGCGTTGAGATAGCTTGAGCTTTCGTAAATAAATATATTATGGGTCTGTAGCCTCCCAAAAAAGAAAATTTTGACGTAGAGGCTGGAGGTAGGATGACTTACACGGGACGTGTCCCTTGGTAAGTGTCGCACGAGCCCTTTTTCCGTTAAGAAAAAAGTTGGCTCGTGACACTGCATAGATAAATTCAAGAACTAGTGACGAATGCACAGTGGCAATACCCACTAAAAAATAATTGAATACTGCGAATTTTAAAATATTACATTTTTTTACTAAATTAATATTATATAATATTTTACTATTTTCCCGTTAAATCTTAATTGATGTTTACATTTTAACATTACGATAATCAACTATTGGAAAAGTAGTAAAATATTAGATTTTATATAAATTCAATAATAAAATATTATTTTATCAAGAATTTAATAATAAAATATGAAGCTTCCAAATTTACATTATCAAAGTGTTATCGTATAATAAATTTAGTAGTAAAATATAAATAATCCAAACATAAAACTAATGAATTTCTCTTAAAATTACATTAGCAGTGACTCTTCTGGAAGGAAGGGGCAGTTAGGCGGCCAGCGGATATATCCTCAGCATCTTCAGCTTGTCATAAGCTGTGACGTTTTTCATGAGCAATACAAGACAAGATAGATCCCTTGTCAATCAATTCTTATTATTAGCCGCCACACCACCAGACACCACTATGGTCTTTGGACTGTATTATTAATTTATTTATTATTACGGTTTCTAGTGTTTGAATGCTCTGAATCTCTACATCAAATTTGAATTTCTTTATGTTTGAATATTTTTGGGTCAAAATTCTGATATAAAATCTCAAGCAACCATACGACATCTTCATCTTGTTAGTATTTACTAGTGCCCTTGGAAACCGAAGCAAAGAAAATGGAGGGAAAAAGGGTTATTGGTTGGGCAGCTAGAGATCCATCTGGACATCTGTCACCTTATTCATTCACTCTCAGGTTTCACTCTCTCACTCTATATCTCCATGTATTTGGATTCCATGTTAAACACAATGTTGTATTAAGGTTTTTTTAAAAAAATTAAATAAATTATGATCGATAATTGAAAATTTTAACACCTGTAAAGCAGGCTAATAATTCAGTGTCATCATAAACAGGAAAACAGGTCCTGAAGATGTGTTGTTTAGGGTTTTGTATTGTGGAATGGATCACACTGACCTTCATCAGATAAGGAGTGAGGTTCATCCCCCAAATTACCCTTTGGTTCCAGGGTAGCTAACTTTCTCTTCATCCACTTTAAACAATCTGCTTGATAACAAAACATACTGATAAAATTAATTGTTTCTGTTTAAACATGAAGGCATGAAGTGGTGGGAGAAGTTGTGGAACTAGGTCAAGAAGCCAATAAATTCAAAGTTGGAGACATTGTGGGAGTTGGGTGCTTGGTAGGATCTTGTGGAGAATGCTTGTATTGCGAATCCAACATGGAGAATTACTGTAATGGCGGAATTCCCACTTACAATAGCATTGACAAAGATGGAACATACACACAAGGAGGCTACTCTGCTGCCATGGTTGTTCATCAAAAGTATGAAAAGATAACTCAAAAGAAAATAAATGTAGTTCCTGATTACTGTGATTAATGCTCAACATCAATGCAGATTCGTGGTAAAGATACCGGAAAATCTGGCCCCAGAACAGGCGGCGCCACTGCTATGTGCTGGGGTGACAGCTTATAGTCCCTTGAAGCAGTTCAGAAATCCTGACAAAGTCGTCAAGGCAGGAGTTTTGGGTTTAGGTGGAGTTGGGCATCTGGGTGTCTTGATAGCCAAGGCAATGGGGCATCATGTCACAGTGATAAGCTCTTCCGATAAGAAAAGAGAAGAGGCGTTAGAACACTTAGGAGCTGATGCTTTCCTGGTGAGCTCCAAATCGGAAGAGATGGAGAAAGCAGGAAACAGCCTCGACTATATACTTGATACAGTTCCAGCTTTTCACCCATTGCAATGCTACCTTTCACTTCTCAAGGTTGATGGGAAGCTAATTTTAGTTGGGGTTGCTTCAAAGCCCCTGCAATTTGATTCTGTGGACTTAATTCTAGGTATGCTATTGGTGATTTTCATTCCAATTTTTTCAGACACACGTAATTCTTCAGATAAATTATTGAAATCTTGGGTTGCTTGCTATAACAGGGAAGAAAACAATAACAGGAAGTTACGTTGGAAGCATGGAAGAGACGCAGGAATTATTGGATTTTTGGACACAGAAGGATTTGAAGTCAATGATAGAGCTGGTTAAAATGGATTATGCAAACCAGGCATTCGATAGGATGGAAAGAAATGATGTGAGGTATAGGTTTGTGCTGGACGTGGCTGGCAGCAACCTTGGATGATATAATAATTTTTTATTTATTTATAAAACAATGGCAATATTACTTTTAAAATAAATTGGGTGGCATTTTAGGTAGCCGAGCCCATTTAGTGAGGAAAAAAAAAATTATTTTGTTTGATTTTCTTATTATGTTTGACATAATTTTGAGTCGATGTCTTTAGTTTATAATATGGTTCATTCTTCGCTTGTATTCCTTATAAGTTGCTGGAAAGTTTTTTATAAGACTGGAATTTGTACTGTTTGAGAGTATCCAAAATCACAGAAAAAGTTTTTTTTTTTAGATCATTATAATATGTTCAAAATATCAACATGTTAAGTTTTAATGGATATTAAAATCTGTAAATCAAATCCAGAATATTTGTAAAGAACAGAGGTTTTTGAAACAGGGAAGTTCATTTTTCCACTCGGACATGTAAGCTGGGTTGATTTTGTCATGAAATGCAGGTATAAATAAGCACAGAAAATCAAACCAACTATTTTATAAATTACCATAATAACATTTTAATCCCTATCAGTTTTAGAAATATAAATTTTAATCTCTACAAACCTCTATCATTATTAATTTTTTTTGTTAATTGAATTACTTTTCATCTAATTTGAAAACATATTTTATTATATTTAACGACAAAAAGTAAAACTTATATTTTCAAAATTATATGGACTAAAGTGTTTTCATATTCCCAAGTAGGTTTCAGAAAGAATTTAATAAATCAGAAACACAGCAATTTATAAAACGAGGGTTATCAGCAGTAGACATTTGGCTATTCAATCAACTCTCCTCACGGTACAAATATAAATCCCAAATAAATCTCACTCATCTTCTGAAAGAAAGAATTACAGATTCTAAAGTTACAACAATCAGGTGATGTCTTTTCTGGGTTATTGAAGCAGAAGAAGACATGCCCGATATGATAAGATGATCGTGAACATGAAGCTCTACCACTGATTCCACCATCTAATGATGGCAACAATGATAGTGGAGATGGCAGAGAACATTCTGCAGAAAGATTAGTCATCTTTTCCTTTGCCTTTACCTTCAGAAACTCTCGACGACCCATCGTAAGCAGAAAGAAATAAAGTACTCTGATTCTTCTGCATAAACCTGCACGATATTGAACAAATATATGATATGATTATATCTCAAGCGACGCAAGACTGATGATAGAGCATTGGTTAAGGATTGAGTTAATACTTGAGAAAGTCAATCATTTTCTGCTGCAAGCGGGTCAGTGTTTCATCTTCGATGTTGACATATGCCAATAGCTCCGGCAACTTAACTGCAAACATGCACAAGACCCCTACATTAGATAAATTTTACTAATAACCTAAGTTAATTTCATGCAATGGATAGTAAAATTGATATTTTTGAGTTATTTAGATAATCTTTTGTTTAAAACCACTCCATCAATTGTTTCCACACAAAAATTACTTATAAAATGGTATATTTATGACACTTGACCCATACCGCTCCAAAAGCATACGTACCAAAGAGGCGTAGCAAATGTTCAGCACCATATATGGTTGATGGAGAAACATTTTCCACAACTAAATCATGATACTGTTGGCGCTCTTTCTTGTAAAGGAGCATCACAGGCAATGCTTTGTCAAAGTAACACCTAATGCCTTTCAAGATTTCTCCAACTGAATCAGTCATCCTGCAATAAAATATGATCCACGTGACCATCAACTTATTCAACACAGCCAATCTCAGAACATAAATCATAATATTTTGAAACTCGCTGACACTTATGGGAGGAAGTTACATAAATAAACCCAAGAAACAATTGATTCCAGGGAAAAATAATTCTGTGTACACAGTGAGAAATCTTGAATGAATGTGATTTGGATTCCTGGGAATCCAAATGTTTTAGTGCACAGAGTGAGAAGCTAAACTCTGCTCAGGGAAGATGACAACAGCATCCTCATCCAATCGGTACAAAATATATCCTTTTCTTGATTTCAATTAAGCAATATTCTATTCATTTTAAAATTTGTATAGGCTGACTCTCAATAAGCTGATGCACTCAGATACCATTTCCTATCGATTGTTTCATGTCTTTTTCTCTCTCTTAACAAAATTAGTCCAAATAAGTTCCATCCAAATTCCAAACATAAATGCTGATTTTCTCAGTAATGCAGGGAATTATAAGGACAACAATTACAGGCCAAATGATAAAAATGAGTCTCTGAGTCCAAAAGAATCAAACATCTAATCCGGACATAATTTTCAAGCTAGTCTGTACAGAGTATGAAATCAAACAACAATATGTTTATAAATATTTAGTAGAAAGTTAAAGATGATTCGTTCACTATCAAAATTAAAAGGGAAGTACACTTTTATATCTGATTCCAGCAAGCAAGGTTCGGCTAGGGGAATCAGTTCATCAAATGTATCTAGAGGCCGGTTCGCCTCATTCCATTATCAAGGAAATCCAATTCGACAAGAGAAGATATCAGGACTGTGAATCAACAACAATGCAAATCAACAGCACAGGCACAAAAGAAATAAAGCTAAATATGGACTACTAAGTAAAACTTACATGCCATCCTTCTTTGACCTGTATTGAAGGTACTTCGTCAAAATATCATCCACATTTGGCGAACGTGGAAGTTTAACAAGCTGCAGAAAAAGGATAATCTCTCAGCAAAGTTTATCACAGAATCAGCTACATATGTATATCATTTAAACTCAGCAAGTAAGCTTCCACGACTTTATATGAGAATGCATTTTACAGAATTCTTGAA
Source organism: Zanthoxylum bungeanum (assembly GCA_019454045.1). Classification (NCBI taxonomy): domain Eukaryota; kingdom Viridiplantae; phylum Streptophyta; class Magnoliopsida; order Sapindales; family Rutaceae; genus Zanthoxylum; species Zanthoxylum bungeanum. Next base: position 268,438 of record SKCR01021728.1, on the reverse strand, counting down.
TCTATTCCAACTAAAAACATATTCAAGCATCATTTATAGAAGAAAAACTATTTTTTTTAAGAGTCTGTAACGGACATACCTTATCTTGCTGAGCAACAAACTCCCAATCATCAACAAGCTGCTTCTTTAATGTAGAGAGGGATTTGGATTTTGACAAGCTTTTCCTCAGATATATTGTCCTTCTAACAATTATAAAATCACATTACTGTCGTAAACTTACAAGGGATAATAAGAATAAATATAACTTTCCAAATTGAGCATTTGTCTGCAGATGTGCATCTTTGCTAGATTCGCCTTAACATGAGCAGTTAAAAAAAAAACAAATAGCATAATAATCTAATTCAAACAAGGAAAATTGCATCATTTTCCTTATCATCAGTATCTTTTATATTTGTACGTGAAGCCTATTATAATCAACTTTGAACATACAACATATAGGTAACCATACAGATGTAAGTTAAAAAAAAAAAAAAGCAAAGCAACCCATAGAGGTAGCAGGTATTCATCAGATGAACACTCAGAAAAGAAGCAACAAGTGCCTCCAAGTGCCACAAACATTTAGAAACTAGAACTCAATTTCCATGACACTCTTAACCTTACAGCCTATAAAAGATTATCACATATACTGTGCATTGAAGGGAGTTCAATAAATGTAAAAAATTAAAGAATAAAAAATAGGAGCAGCTCAAATGCAGCAGGTGAGAAGCAATGCATTCAATAAATGTTTTCAGAAAACAAAGAGACTATATTAAAGCATTATATTTAATGATCTACAAACCAGACCTCTGTGCCTGAGTCACTCTTTCGCTTCTTCCCTTTCGCCACTGTCACAAAAATTAGCATATGTTACAACATGAAGTTCAGGGGCCTTTTATAGCATGTCATTTTCATAATGATACAAATAGACAAACTTCAAAGCAAAAAAACAGGTAGATATATAGCTGCACATGAGCATCCTCTAAATTTCAGTAGTTAAGTTTGTTTCAAATTGCATTTAGCAGAAAAGAGACTAGCTGTGAGCATCCCAGAGAGCTTGTAATCAATTCTGATGTTTCCTACACTGACAATATCATAATTTTTCACTCGTGGTGGATCTCTCAAAGCTGAAGGATTATAATGGTCAAATGGCATGTAAGTTGTAACCCTGTATTCAAATAACTCCACTGGATAGCTTTGTCGACCACAAAATTAAGTGCCAAATATTACTCTAAAGATAGCCTTGATATTGAACTCTTTGGAGCGGGTCGTGGGCGAATCGGGTACGAACCGGTCCATCTCTTTTAGTTTTCAACACAACCCACCTCTCACTAAAGAGAACCATAAAAACCAAGGACATTCTCAAGGAGCGCCAAATAGCTTCACTCCACGCCCAGCTCTAACCTCTCAAGGGAGTGTTAATAACCCACTGGAAACGGTGCGCAGCCTCTCACCCAAGGAAATTGCCTTCCGCGGAGCTAATGGATTATGTTTCAAGTGTGAAGAGAAATATGGGCCGCGCCATGTGTGCAAAAATCGTCGTCTAATGCTAATGGTTTTGGCGGATGAGGAAGAGGCGATGGCCGATGCACCCAAGCCGGCCTTAGAACCGATCCACGAAGAAGAAGATGGAATGGCCTTCTCTATGCACTCCATCGTGGGTATCGCACCAACCGGTAAGACTCTCAAACTTAAGGGGCTGATTCAAGGCAATCAGGTGGTGGTTATGGTAGACAGTGGGGCTTCGGGGCTTCTCATTGTTTCATATCGAAGGAATTGATTGAGAAATTGGGAATTCCAATTGAAGGAAGAAGGAAGTTTGGGGTTGAAGTTGGAAATGGTTTTTGCGTTAAAGGAGAGGGAATCTGTAAGAGGGTGAAACTGCAATTGCCGAATTTGACTGTAATAGAAGACTTCTACCCTTTTGAAATAGGGAGTGCGGATGTGGTTTTGGGGGTGTCATGGCTGGCCAAGTTAGGGGAATTTTCTGCCAACTACCATAAGCTGACGATGACCGTGACTGTCGAAGGCAGAAAAATTGTGATACAAGGGGATCCCTCCTTATCCAAGACTTTGGTTTCACTTAAAGCTCTGATGAAGGGATTTAAGGAAGGGGATATGGGGTATATACTCGAATTTGGGGTCATGGAGACCATTGAGAGATCTACTACTGACGTTACGACTCTCGAACAGATACAACAATTAGTAGATTTGTTTGCCTCCATTTTTGACCAAACCATTCGAGTCCCACCAGTGCGAGACCAGGACCATGCCATTCGTCTCATTGAGGGAGCCTCACCGCCTCGGGTTCGTCCTTTTCGTTATACATACGCACAGAAAAATGAGATTGAACAGTTAGTGCAAGAGATGTTGGCTACCGGCATTATAAAACCCAGTATCAGTCCTTACTCCAGCCCAGTTCTGTTAGTCAAGAAGAAAGATGGGGGATGGAGGTTTTGTGTTGACTACCGAGCTCTAAACAACTTGACCATTCCTGATAAATTTCCTATACCAGTCATTGATGAACTGTTAGATGAATTGGGGGGCGCTCGGATATTCTCTAAATTGGATTTGAAATCTGGATATCATCAAATCCGCATTAAACCAGAGGACACCGACAAGACGGTGTTTCGGACACATGAGGGGCACTACGAATTTCTCATAATGCCTTTCGGCCTCACCAATGCACCAGCTACTTTCCAATCATTAATGAACCATATTTTCAGGCCCTATTTACGGAAATTCGTTTTAGTCTTTTTTGATGACATTCTCATTTACAGTCCATCTGAGGAGTTACATTTAACACATTTGGGTACCATTTTCAACTTATTAAGTCAACACCAATTAGTCCTCAACCGGAAGAAGAAATGTGTTTGGGCAAGCCAAAGTGGAGTATCTCGGCCATGTCATCTCTGGAACAGGGGTCGCAGCGGAATCGAGCTAGGTCGAGTGCATGATCAAATGGCCAACCCCATCTACTCTTAAGGGACTCCGGGGATTTCTGGGGCTCACAGGGTACTACAGACGGTTTGTCCAGGATTACGGCAAATTAGCTAAACCCTTGAGTGGGGGGTGGAAGCACAAGAGGCTTTTGAGAGACTTAAACGAGCCATGGTGGAGCTGTCATTACTTGCACTACCAGATTTTTCAGTACCATTCGTGGTAGAATCTGACGCATCTAGGGTAGGGATAGGGGTTGTCCTTATGCAATTGGGTCGCCCTATAGCGTTTTTCAGCCAAGCTTTGTCTCCAAGGGCGCAAGGGAAGTCTGTCTACGAACGGGAGTTAATGGCCATTGTGAAAGCGGTCCTCAAATGGAGGCAATATTTATTGGGGCACCACTTTATCATCAGGACTGACCAGGCTAGTCTCAAGCATTTGTTGGAGCAACGAATGGTCACGGAAGAACAAAAAAAATGGCTAATGAAATTGGCGGGATTCCAATTTGCTATCACTTATAAACCAGGAAACGAAAACAGGGCCGTTGACGCCTTGTCCAGAATCTATGAGCACGATGGGGGGCGTTCACCATCTGACGCTGACGGCTTGCCAAGGCCGGATCCATCACTGGATATTATACCCGCAGCACAACTGATGAGCTGAAAATATATCAATATTTACCGCCCCTTTTACTTAATATTTTGTTTAGTTTCTCGGGTTTGATGAACGTTTTGATGTGTTTTAGTTTATTTTGCAGATAAAATAATATTGGGACACAATGAAATCATTTAGGACGAAATGTGGGTCAAATAAGGGCAAAAATTGGACTTGACATATTAATTTTGGAGATTGAAAACTTGAAAGGGCGTTTTAACGAAGTTGTAGTGTAGGCATTGCATTTTCGCATGTGAAACCCGATGATGAGTCTCATTTGGAGGCACTACCTTTTGAGTCATGAAAGCCGCGGGAAACGGATATCGGAAGGGGGAATTCAGGATAACAAGCTCACTGTCTTCGTTGGTGCTGCGTTCGTTACTTCGTTCGAACCTCGTGCAGATTGCTGACGTTCGTGCCGCGTGCGCTGAGGCGTTCGAACGGAGCCGGTAGTTCTGGTTTTGCTGCTAGCCTCACGCCCAGCCCGTTTGGTTTCCCAAAGCCCATAAAACACATCCCAAATTAAATAATTAAATATAAATTAAATATTAAACATTAAAATAAAACATTTAAATCATTTACCAAATTAAATAAAACATAAAATAAACTCATGCCTAATATAATGAATCAATATATATTATATACTAAAACTAAAAATAAGATTTGCCTAATTAAAATCAATCCTAACCAATTAAAGCCAATCATATATTTGACTTCCTAATCTAATAAGATATTTACCAATATAAAATATTGTTTCCTAACCAACACAAATTAAATATCCACCTTCCTAAACTTAAATTATTTTGTCCCCCCTCAATCTAATCCTTTCCTTGTTAATACAAATCATATCCTCTTTTGATGCACAAATCCCTTCCTTGTGACACAAGGCCAAACCCTACCTCTCCTCTATATAAACATGACTAAACCAAGGCCATCCCTCCTCTCCAATCTCTCTAGCTTATACACACAATTCACACAAGATCATAGCAAGAAATCCTAGACATCACAAACGAAGAAACCACCACAAGCCACCTCCCCCTGTAGCCGAAACAGCCATCTATACAGCAGCCCTCCACCACCGAATTACTACAAAAAAAACACACCCTAAAACACGCCTAAACAACCTCCTAAATCACCTTAACAGCAGCCCAAATCTTTACAAAAAAAACAGTAACTTAGAAAACTACATAGATAACCTTAAAAATAACCACTTTTAATTGCACTAAGAACCCACACAACTTGGAATAGTTCTTTGAAAACATTGAAACAGGTAGCCCGTGCAGTGAGCAGCAAAACAGGAGCCGAATAGGAGCAGAACGGAGTTCGAACGATAAGCAAAGCGGCGAAACAGTGAGCTAGGACGTTGAACCAGTGGACCAGAAAGTTGCGGAGATTTACCCCCTTTCGATTCCCGTGGAACGCGAGTCCGAGAGACGGCTTAAAAGGTTAGACCTGAGGGTATCTTTCACACTTAATCTCATTTTATTTTCTGGTCATTTACTTTGATTATATTTTCTGTGTTTGTGGTATATGTCGTGTGTATGATGTATGTTGTGGGCATTGGATGAATGAGGGATGTGTTAACTCTCGCGGTATATCGGATGGAAACCCGGACATAAATTTCATAGCCGATTCCGAATGGACGGTAATATGATCTGTACTCGGGCCACAACTCCACGTACCGCTTGGGTAAATGGCACCATCCTCCTTTTGTCGTGCTGCTTTTGTTTATTTAGTTTGCTTTTTTAAATTCCATATGTCGTTAGTTATGCATTGGTTCAACCAGGTGCATGGGCTTAGTGAGTTAGTCCAAAGGTCCTCCATTTAGGAGACAAAGAGCCGAAAAGGCCACCTTCGTGACACTACTTCGCCGTGCCGGTTGATGTATGTTCGGTTGGACGCTAGATACGTTCAATCGGGCATACTTAGTTTAATGTTATTATTATCGTTATTTTCGTATGAGTCAATCGAGCGCATGGGCTTAGTAAGTGTGACGTGAAATCCCCTATGGGGAGAGGCTAAAAGCCCTTTACCACGATGCTTTGCCGCGCCGGTTGATGTGTGTTCAGATTGGACGGAAGATGTGTTCAATCAGGCATACTTGGTTGACATGATTGGTTCTATTCTTGCATGTATGATATGACGCGCATGGGCTTAGCATGTTGGTCTAAAGGTCCTCTCTTTGAGAGATCAAGAACCCCAAAAAGGTCACCTTTACGGCAGTGCTTCGCCGCGCCCTCTTGTTTTCTGTTTATGTATTGCATCAGGTCCGTTTCCGTTCGAACGCGTTCACGAACGCAACTCGAACGTGCATGTGTTTTTGCCTTATTATGGTCAGGTCTCGTATCCGTTCGAACGCGTTAATAAACGCCATACGAACGTGAGCTCTCTGTCTCATCTCCGTTCGAACGCGTTTACGAACGCTACTCGAACGTGAGCATTCTGCCTCGCCTCCGTTCGAACGCGTTTACGAACGCTACTCGAACGAAAGCATTCTGTTTCATTCCGTTCGAACGCGTTTACGAACGCCACTCGAACGTGAGTATTCTGTTTCATTTCCGTTCGAACGCGTTTACGAACGCTACACGAACGCACACACACTGAACTGAGTCTGTCTTATAATATGCATGCATATTTGCCTATTGGTTGATCTTTCTTTTGTAAATATGTCAATGTATCACCATTCATATGCTTGTGTCATGATAACATTTGAGTATTATTTCTTGCGGTATATCGGATGGAAACCCAGACGTAAATTCCGTAGCCGATTCCGAATGGACGGTAGTGCGGTCTGTACTTGGGCTACAATTCCACGTACCACTTGGAAAAGTGCTCATATGTGTGCTTGTATGGTTACCACGTATGCTTGTATGGTTAGCATGTGTGCTTGTGTTTTTCCTGAATGTGATGTACAAAGTTGTATGTTCGTTGCTATCTTGATATATGTTAAGCATGCAATTTTATATATGAAATACATGTATGTTTAGGCGCATATTTTATCTTATATATGTGAATTCAGAAGCATGATACTCTTAGAAATAATTGTTACTTCAGCTTGTTTAAATTATTATATAAATCTTTTCATTACAAGTGACATAAGTAAGGGACCATTCCGAACCCAACGGTTTGAGGTCTTCCCTTGCGAGGGGTGAGTGCGGCCTTAAATCTTTGTCCCGGTTCACACCGGGTGGCGACTCCATGTTATGTAATCCTTCCCAAATAGGCCGCGAGCCTAGGAACGGCGTCGCTCAGTTCCTGTGTCCCACAGTCTGGCGACTCCACTGGGGATAGAGATTTGGCCCCGAAATATTGTCTTGTAATGTTTGGATTTATGTTTTAATTGACCATGTCTATAGTGGATAAATTGGGGGTTTAATCAAGGGCACTTTGAGGCTAGGTAATGGTTTGGTGTCTTCCTTCACTCACTACCTTTCTAGAAGGAAAAGCTGTGAGGACACCTATATGGCCATCTACTCGTAGCCTTTGTGATGGACTAATTTGGAGGACTCGTTGTTTATTCCTGACACCAAGCGATAAGAGCCTAAGAGGCTTTGGGTACTTAAGTGAGCCTCGCTCCACCTTCCCTCTGGGGGATCTACAACGGGAAATCCATTTGACAGTCCGTCACACACCATAGCTCATTGGCACGTACCTTAGTGTATAAAAAAGGGTGCGCTCACTTGGTTGCTCGAACCCTTGAGTGGGGAGACCTAGTTGTGGGCCATCCTTCGCCGGTGAGAGCCTTTGTCTATACTCTTGCTAACCCACCCATAGACCGGTTTGTATGGTTAAAGTAACAATTATTTCCTTAAGTATGTGCTTGTGGACCATCCTCATTTGGATGCGGTTGGACTATTGTCAGAAATACGGGCTTGCTGGGCCATTTAAACTGGGGCAAGTTCGTACCGTATGACTATTAGGCCCAAAGCTTCTGAAATGTTGATGGGCCATTATGTAAAAATTGTTATGTTATGTTTGCATTATCTCTCTTCTATGCTTGTGTTGGGAACATCATCGTTTGGATTCATTTGGACTATTTGTCATAAGATATGGGCTTGTTGGGCCATTTAAACTGGGACAAGAATGTATTTTATGACAATTGGGCCGAAGGCTTCTAAGTGTTGATGAGCCACCTTGTGCTTGTGTTCGGAATGTTACCATTTGGATTTAGTTGGGCTCCTTGCCATGAGACGTGAACTTGTTGGGCCATTTAAACTGGGACGGGTTCACTCTTATGACAGTTGTCCCAAAAGCTTCTAAAATGATAATAGGCCGATTTGTTTGAGAATTTTATTTGATTTAATATATGTTATATACTTCTTATGCACATCATGCATACATACATCATGTTAACCCTTGCGTTCTGAAAGCCATCATAGATTCCCGTTGGGTTAGAAAAAAGGGAAGACTCACCAAAATACCGAGAACAGACATGAGTGAATCAGATACTGAGGTATCCCGGATAGATCAGTTGGAAAATGGCTTCGCCAAGATTACTGAACAGTTGCAAGCCTTGACTACTGCCATGACAAATATGGCTGTGCCCCGTGCCGGGGGAGATTCTGAGAATGTAAGGCGTGAGGAGCCTCCGAATGGGTTAGGGGATGATGTCCCCACTTTTGATGATGACATGGCAGAATATGCAACAGGCAGAGTGATTGGGTCTCAGGCAGAATTTCGGAAGCTTCGGGATCAGGTTGAAACAGTTACCCGTAAAATGAGGGGTAAAAATGAAGAGTTGTTAGATTATGAGGCAATGACGTTCGGAGAACAGCTGCCAGCTCAGTTTAAAATGCCGGACATGGCCAAGTTTAATGGGAACGGAGACCCGAGGGTCCATCTGCAGCAATATGTCTCAGTCATGAGTTCAATGGGCCTATCACAGCGCCAGGTCCAAAAGATGTTTGGGATGTCACTCGAGGGGGCACCTGTGGTTTGGTATCATAGCCTTGAAAAGAAGGTTAAGGAAGATTGGAAGGAACTAGCTGATGCTTTTCTGAAGCAGTATGTTACAGACTTGGAGATTGACTTGTCACTCCGTGATTTGGAGAACACTAAGCAGAAGCCGGAAGAAAGCTTCAAGGAGTATGTAGACCGCTGGAGAAGCCAGCTTCTGAAAATGCAGACTCGGCCCTCTGAGAAGGACCAAATCAAAATGATCATCAAGGGCACCAAACCCTCTATTTATAGTAAGCTGAGGAGGATGACTTCGATGATTTCTGATTTTCGGCAGTTGAGGGAAACTGTCATGGATATTGAGGAAGAGGAGGCTGAAAACAGAAAGTCCTATGGCCAGAATAGGCGGACTTTTGGGGGGTATTCTGAGACTAAGCCCGCTACTGTCGAGGTTGCTGCCATCAGGAACCGGCAATTCTCCAACCTTGGTAGACCTTTGTCGAAGGTATTTGAAAAGTTACAGGGACAAGGAATCTTGAAACCCTTAGAAGGCAAGCCACTTCCGCACCCCCCACCACACACATAAATGTGGACCTTTATTGTCACTTCCACCAGCTACATGGCCATGACACCGACAACTGCACCCGCCTCAGGCATGAAGTTCAAGATCTCATAGATTCCCATAAAATACCCAACCCATGAAAAGAAGCCATCAACCATCAAGCTTCTTACATGGATGACAGTGAAGAACCATGGGCCGAGAAAGAAGGCAGTGCTGCGGATGATGGAGATGTTCCTCCTAGTCTATTTGATCCAGTTTTTAATGACATTGATTTTGTTACTTGTTCGAACTCTTTTCCTCAACAATAATAAAGACATTCATTTCGCTAAAACTCTTCTGCAATATGAGTATATTTGAGAAAAGTATTCAACCTTGGTACTATGGAATCCAGTGATGAACACGGGGAACCTTCGCAATAAGCAAACAGAAAAGATAAGATAGACATTCAGAAATTGGGAAATAGAGGCAGCGAAACTATCAGACTTGGAAGGGAATTAGTTCACCGAGCCAATCAACATAGACAGACTGAAGCAGTGGTTTGCCTGAGGAAAAGAAGACTAAGCAGTCACCAAGAGGATTGATAACCTAACCCGACGGGATAAGAACATGCATGCATACACGTAACATATTCGCATCCTTTTTGTGTTGTTCTGTTTTGTAATAACAGGTTTCAAAGGAGAAAAAGAGAAAAGCGTCAAATACAAGCCAACCAGAAGCAGTAACAGTACAATATCAGCAGTTTTCGAGAATGAATCGCAGAGGGTCGAGGCCCGAATCAGTATCAGTTTTGGGGATGAGTCCCATGGTCGAGGCCCGCATTACATCAGTATCAGCATTGCCGGGTATGGCATTCTGGGGGCGAGGCCCATATTACATCAGATCAGTCCTGCCGAGAATGGCACTCCGATAATGGAGATATAGTCCGGGAATGGACAGCTCGAGAATGAGCACGCCGAGAATGAGCACGCCGAGAATGGCACTCCGATAATGGAAATACAGTTCAGGAATGAACAAGCCGGGAATGGCACTCCAAGAATGGAAGCATAGTTCGGGAATGAACACCTCACAGTAATGGTTCGGGAATGGACCAACTCACAGCATAGTTCGGGAATGAACACCTCACAGTAATGGTTCGGGAATGGACCAACTCACAGTAACAGCTCGGGAATGAGCACGCCGGGAATGGCACTCCGGGAATGGAGATATAGTCCGGGAATGGATAGCTCGAGAATGAGCACGCGAGAGAGAATAGCACGCCGGGAATGGCACTCCGGGAATGGAGATCGGTTCGGGAATGGACCACCGCACGATGACAGTTCGGGAATGGACTTCATCACGCCACATCACAGTAACACTCCGGGAATGGAGATCGGTTCGGGAATGGACCAAGTCACAATCGGTTCGGGAATGGACCAAGTCACAGTAACGGTTCGGGAATGGACCAACTCACAGTAACGGTTCGGGAATGGACCAACTCACAGTAACGGTTCGGGAATGGACACATCACGGTAACGGTTCGGGAATGGACCACATCACAACACGGCTCGGGAATGAACCAGGGGTCGCAGCACCTCACCACCCAAATCAACTCAAACACGTGGAAAGTCAAGTGGCAGTTGGCTAGCCAGGTAAGTGAAAATGCATTGCATAGACTTTGATAGGATTGTCACTGTCACACACTGCACAAGTCCCATCAAAGTGGGGGCGACTGTAGGCATTGCATTTTCGCATGTGAAACCCGATGATGAGTCTCATTTGGAGGCACTACCTTTTGAGTCATGAAAGCCGCGGGAAACGGATATCGGAAGGGGGAATTCAGGATAAACAAGCTCACTGTCTTCGTTGGTGCTGCGTTCGTTACTTCGTTCGAACCTCGTGCAGATTGCTGACGTTCGTGCCGCGTGCGCTGAGGCGTTCGAACGGAGCCGGTAGTAGTTCTGGTTTTGCTGCTAGCCTCACGCCCAGCCCGTTTGGTTTCCCAAAGCCCATAAAACACATCCCAAATTAAATAATTAAATATAAATTAAATATTAAACATTAAAATAAAACATTTAAATCATTTACCAAATTAAATAAAACATAAAATAAACTCATGCCTAATATAAATGAATCAAATATATTATATACTAAAACTAAAAATAAGATTTGCCTAATTAAAATCAATCCTAACCAATTAAAGCCAATCATATATTTGACTTCCTAATCTAATAAGATATTTACCAATATAAAATATTTGTTTTCCTTAACCAACACAAATTAAATATTACAACTTCCTAACTTAAATTATTTTGTCCCCCCTCAATCTAATCCTTTCCTTGTTGAATACAAAATCAAATCCTCTTTTTGATGACAAAATCCCTTCCTTGTGACACAAGGCCAAACCCTACCTCTCCTCTATATAAACATGACTAAACCAAGGCCATCCCTCCTCTCCAATCTCTCTAGCTTATACACACAATTCACACAAGATCATAGCAAGAAATCCTAGACATCACAAACGAAGAAACCACCACAAGCCACCTCCCCCTGTAGCCGAAACAGCCATCTATACAGCAGCCCTCCACCACCGAATTACTACAAAAAAAACACACCCTAAAACACGCCTAAACAACCTCCTAAATCACCTTAACAGCAGCCCAAATCTTTACAAAAAAAACAGTAACTTAGAAAACTACATAGATAACCTTAAAAATAACCACTTTTAATTGCACTAAGAACCCACACAACTTGGAATAGTTCTTTGAAAACATTGAAACAGGTAGCCCGTGCAGTGAGCAGCAAAACAGGAGCCGAATAGGAGCAGAACGGAGTTCGAACGATAAGCAAAGCGGCGAAACAGTGAGCTAGGACGTTGAACCAGTGGACCAGAAAGTTGCGGAGATTTACCCCCTTTCGATTCCCGTGGAACGCGAGTCCGAGAGACGGCTTAAAAGGTTAGACCTGAGGGTATCTTTCACACTTAATCTCATTTTATTTTCTGGTCATTTACTTTGATTATATTTTCTGTGTTTGTGGTATATGTCGTGTGTATGATGTATGTTGTGGGCATTGGATGAATGAGGGATGTGTTAACTCTCGCGGTATATCGGATGGAAACCCGGACATAAATTTCATAGCCGATTCCGAATGGACGGTAATATGATCTGTACTCGGGCCACAACTCCACGTACCGCTTGGGTAAATGGCACCATCCTCCTTTTGTCGTGCTGCTTTTGTTTATTTAGTTTGCTTTATTTAAATTCCATATGTCGTTAGTTATGCATTGGTTCAACCAGGTGCATGGGCTTAGTGAGTTAGTCCAAAGGTCCTCCATTTAGGAGACAAAGAGCCGAAAAGGCCACCTTCGTGACACTACTTCGCCGTGCCGGTTGATGTATGTTCGGTTGGACGCTAGATACGTTCAATCGGGCATACTTAGTTTAATGTTATTATTATCGTTATTTTCGTATGAGTCAATCGAGCGCATGGGCTTAGTAAGTGTGACGTGAAATCCCCTATGGGGAGAGGCTAAAAGCCCTTTACCACGATGCTTTGCCGCGCCGGTTGATGTGTGTTCAGATTGGACGGAAGATGTGTTCAATCAGGCATACTTGGTTGACATGATTGGTTCTATTCTTGCATGTATGATATGACGCGCATGGGCTTAGCATGTTGGTCTAAAGGTCCTCTCTTTGAGAGATCAAGAACCCCAAAAAGGTCACCTTTACGGCAGTGCTTCGCCGCGCCCTCTTGTTTTCTGTTTATGTATTGCATCAGGTCCGTTTCCGTTCGAACGCGTTCACGAACGCAACTCGAACGTGCATGTGTTTTTGCCTTATTATGGTCAGGTCTCGTATCCGTTCGAACGCGTTAATAAACGCCATACGAACGTGAGCTCTCTGTCTCATCTCCGTTCGAACGCGTTTACGAACGCTACTCGAACGTGAGCATTCTGCCTCGCCTCCGTTCGAACGCGTTTACGAACGCTACTCGAACGAAAGCATTCTGTTTCATTCCGTTCGAACGCGTTTACGAACGCCACTCGAACGTGAGTATTCTGTTTCATTTCCGTTCGAACGCGTTTACGAACGCTACACGAACGCACACACACTGAACTGAGTCTGTCTTATAATATGCATGCATATTTGCCTATTGGTTGATCTTTCTTTTGTAAATATGTCAATGTATCACCATTCATATGCTTGTGTCATGATAACATTTGAGTATTATTTCTTGCGGTATATCGGATGGAAACCCAGACGTAAATTCCGTAGCCGATTCCGAATGGACGGTAGTGCGGTCTGTACTTGGGCTACAATTCCACGTACCACTTGGAAAAGTGCTCATATGTGTGCTTGTATGGTTACCACGTATGCTTGTATGGTTAGCATGTGTGCTTGTGTTTTTCCTGAATGTGATGTACAAAGTTGTATGTTCGTTGCTATCTTGATATATGTTAAGCATGCAATTTTATATATGAAATACATGTATGTTTAGGCGCATATTTTATCTTATATATGTGAATTCAGAAGCATGATACTCTTAGAAATAATTGTTACTTCAGCTTGTTTAAATTATTATATAAATCTTTTCATTACAAGTGACATAAGTAAGGGACCATTCCGAACCCAACGGTTTGAGGTCTTCCCTTGCGAGGGGTGAGTGCGGCCTTAAATCTTTGTCCCGGTTCACACCGGGTGGCGACTCCATGTTATGTAATCCTTCCCAAACTAGGCCGCGAGCCTAGGAACGGCGTCGCTCAGTTCCTGTGTCCCACAGTCTGGCGACTCCACTGGGGATAGAGATTTGGCCCCGAAATATTGTCTTGTAATGTTTGGATTTATGTTTTAATTGACCATGTCTATAGTGGATAAATTGGGGGTTTAATCAAGGGCACTTTGAGGCTAGGTAATGGTTTGGTGTCTTCCTTCACTCACTACCTTTCTAGAAGGAAAAGCTGTGAGGACACCTATATGGCCATCTACTCGTAGCCTTTGTGATGGACTAATTTGGAGGACTCGTTGTTTATTCCTGACACCAAGCGATAAGAGCCTAAGAGGCTTTGGGTACTTAAGTGAGCCTCGCTCCACCTTCCCTCTGGGGGATCTACAACGGGAAATCCATTTGACAGTCCGTCACACACCATAGCTCATTGGCACGTACCTTAGTGTATAAAAAAGGGTGCGCTCACTTGGTTGCTCGAACCCTTGAGTGGGGAGACCTAGTTGTGGGCCATCCTTCGCCGGTGAGAGCCTTTGTCTATACTCTTGCTAACCCACCCATAGACCGGTTTGTATGGTTAAAGTAACAATTATTTCCTTAAGTATGTGCTTGTGGACCATCCTCATTTGGATGCGGTTGGACTATTGTCAGAAATACGGGCTTGCTGGGCCATTTAAACTGGGGCAAGTTCGTACCGTATGACTATTAGGCCCAAAGCTTCTGAAATGTTGATGGGCCATTATGTAAAAATTGTTATGTTATGTTTGCATTATCTCTCTTCTATGCTTGTGTTTGGGAACATCATCGTTTGGATTCATTTGGACTATTTGTCATAAGATATGGGCTTGTTGGGCCATTTAAACTGGGACAAGAATGTATTTTATGACAATTGGGCCGAAGGCTTCTAAGTGTTGATGAGCCACCTTGTGCTTGTGTTCGGAATGTTACCATTTGGATTTAGTTGGGCTCCTTGCCATGAGACGTGAACTTGTTGGGCCATTTAAACTGGGACGGGTTCACTCTTATGACAGTTGTCCCAAAAGCTTCTAAAATGATAATAGGCCGATTTGTTTGAGAATTTTATTTGATTTAATATATGTTATATACTTCTTATGCACATCATGCATACATACATCATGTTAACCCTTGCGTTCTGAAAGCCATCATAGATTCCCGTTGGGTTAGAAAAAAGGGAAGACTCACCAAAATACCGAGAACAGACATGAGTGAATCAGATACTGAGGTATCCCGGATAGATCAGTTGGAAAATGGCTTCGCCAAGATTACTGAACAGTTGCAAGCCTTGACTACTGCCATGACAAATATGGCTGTGCCCCGTGCCGGGGGAGATTCTGAGAATGTAAGGCGTGAGGAGCCTCCGAATGGGTTAGGGGATGATGTCCCCACTTTTGATGATGACATGGCAGAATATGCAACAGGCAGAGTGATTGGGTCTCAGGCAGAATTTCGGAAGCTTCGGGATCAGGTTGAAACAGTTACCCGTAAAATGAGGGGTAAAAATGAAGAGTTGTTAGATTATGAGGCAATGACGTTCGAGGAGAACAGCTGCCAGCTCAGTTTAAAATGCCGGACATGGCCAAGTTTAATGGGAACGGAGACCCGAGGGTCCATCTGCAGCAATATGTCTCAGTCATGAGTTCAATGGGCCTATCACAGCGCCAGGTCCAAAAGATGTTTGGGATGTCACTCGAGGGGGCACCTGTGGTTTGGTATCATAGCCTTGAAAAGAAGGTTAAGGAAGATTGGAAGGAACTAGCTGATGCTTTTCTGAAGCAGTATGTTACAGACTTGGAGATTGACTTGTCACTCCGTGATTTGGAGAACACTAAGCAGAAGCCGGAAGAAAGCTTCAAGGAGTATGTAGACCGCTGGAGAAGCCAGCTTCTGAAAATGCAGACTCGGCCCTCTGAGAAGGACCAAATCAAAATGATCATCAAGGGCACCAAACCCTCTATTTATAGTAAGCTGAGGAGGATGACTTCGATGATTTCTGATTTTCGGCAGTTGAGGGAAACTGTCATGGATATTGAGGAAGAGGAGGCTGAAAACAGAAAGTCCTATGGCCAGAATAGGCGGACTTTTGGGGGGTATTCTGAGACTAAGCCCGCTACTGTCGAGGTTGCTGCCATCAGGAACCGGCAATTCTCCAACCTTGGTAGACCTTTGTCGAAGGTATTTGAAAAGTTACAGGGACAAGGAATCTTGAAACCTTTAGAAGGCAAGCCACTTCCGCCCCCCACCACCACACATAAATGTGGACCTTTATTGTCACTTCCACCAGCTACATGGCCATGACACCGACAACTGCACCCGCCTCAGGCATGAAGTTCAAGATCTCATAGATTCCCATAAAATACCCAACCCATGAAAAGAAGCCATCAACCATCAAGCTTCTTACATGGATGACAGTGAAGAACCATGGGCCGAGAAAGAAGGCAGTGCTGCGGATGATGGAGATGTTCCTCCTAGTCTATTTGATCCAGTTTTTAATGACATTGATTTTGTTACTTGTTCGAACTCTTTTCCTCAACAATAATAAAGACATTCATTTCGCTAAAACTCTTCTGCAATATGAGTATATTTGAGAAAAGTATTCAACCTTGGTACTATGGAATCCAGTGATGAACACGGGGAACCTTCGCAATAAGCAAACAGAAAAGATAAGATAGACATTCAGAAATTGGGAAATAGAGGCAGCGAAACTATCAGACTTGGAAGGGAATTAGTTCACCGAGCCAATCAACATAGACAGACTGAAGCAGTGGTTTGCCTGAGGAAAAGAAGACTAAGCAGTCACCAAGAGGATTGATAACCTAACCCGACGGGATAAGAACATGCATGCATACACGTAACATATTCGCATCCTTTTTGTGTTTGTTCTGTTTTGTAATAACAGGTTTCAAAGGAGAAAAAGAGAAAAGCGTCAAATACAAGCCAACCAGAAGCAGTAACAGTACAATATCAGCAGTTTTCGAGAATGAATCGCAGAGGGTCGAGGCCCGAATCAGTATCAGTTTTGGGGATGAGTCCCATGGTCGAGGCCCGCATTACATCAGTATCAGCATTGCCGGGTATGGCATTCTGGGGGCGAGGCCCATATTACATCAGATCAGTCCTGCCGAGAATGGCACTCCGATAATGGAGATATAGTCCGGGAATGGACAGCTCGAGAATGAGCACGCCGAGAATGAGCACGCCGAGAATGGCACTCCGATAATGGAAATACAGTTCAGGAATGAACAAGCCGGGAATGGCACTCCAAGAATGGAAGCATAGTTCGGGAATGAACACCTCACAGTAATGGTTCGGGAACCAACTCACAGCATAGTTCGGGAATGAACACCTCACAGTAATGGTTCGGGAATGGACCAACTCACAGTAACAGCTCGGGAATGAGCACGCCGGGAATGGCACTCCGGGAATGGAGATATAGTCCGGGAATGGATAGCTCGAGAATGAGCACGCCGAGAATAGCACGCCGGGAATGGCACTCCGGGAATGGAGATCGGTTCGGGAATGGACCACCGCACGATGACAGTTCGGGAATGGACTTCATCACGCCACATCACAGTAACACTCCGGGAATGGAGATCGGTTCGGGAATGGACCAAGTCACAATCGGTTCGGGAATGGACCAAGTCACAGTAACGGTTCGGGAATGGACCAACTCACAGTAACGGTTCGGGAATGGACCAACTCACAGTAACGGTTCGGGAATGGACACATCACGGTAACGGTTCGGGAATGGACCACATCACAACACGGCTCGGGAATGAACCAGGGGTCGCAGCACCTCACCACCCAAATCAACTCAAACACGTGGAAAGTCAAGTGGCAGTTGGCTAGCCAGGTAAGTGAAAATGCATTGCATAGACTTTGATAGGATTGTCACTGTCACACACTGCACAAGTCCCATCAAAGTGGGGGCGACTGTAGGCATTGCATTTTCGCATGTGAAACCCGATGATGAGTCTCATTTGGAGGCACTACCTTTTGAGTCATGAAAGCCGCGGGAAACGGATATCGGAAGGGGGAATTCAGGATAAACAAGCTCACTGTCTTCGTTGGTGCTGCGTTCGTTACTTCGTTCGAACCTCGTGCAGATTGCTGACGTTCGTGCCGCGTGCGCTGAGGCGTTCGAACGGAGCCGGTAGTTCTGGTTTTGCTGCTAGCCTCACGCCCAGCCCGTTTGGTTTCCCAAAGCCCATAAAACACATCCCAAATTAAATAATTAAATATAAATTAAATATTAAACATTAAAATAAAACATTTAAATCATTTACCAAATTAAATAAAACATAAAATAAACTCATGCCTAATATAAATGAATCAAATATATTATATACTAAAACTAAAAATAAGATTTGCCTAATTAAAATCAATCCTAACCAATTAAAGCCAATCATATATTTGACTTCCTAATCTAATAAGATATTTACCAATATAAAATATTTGTTTTCCTTAACCAACACAAATAAAATATTACAACTTCCTAAACTAAATTATTTTGTCCCCCATCAATCTAATCCTTTCCTTGTTGAATACAAAATCAAATCCTTTTTAATGACAAATCTCTTCCTTGTGACACAAGGCCAAACCCTACCTCTCCTCTATATAAACATGACAAACCAAGGCCATCCCTCCTCTCCAATCTCTCTAGCTTATACACACAATTCACACAAGATCATAGCAAGAAACTAGACATCACAAACAAAGAAACCACCACAAGCCACCTCCCCCTGTAGCCGAAACAGCCATCTATACAGCAGCCCTCCACCACCGAATTACTACAAAAAAAAAACACACCCTAAAACACGCCTAAACAACCTCCTAAATCACCTTAACAGCAGCCCAAATCTTTACAAAAAAAACAGTAACTTAGAAAACTACATAGATAACCTTAAAAATAACCACTTTTAATTGCACTAAGAACCCACACAACTTGGAATAGTTCTTTGAAAACATTGAAACAGGTAGCCCGTGCAGTGAGCAGCAAAACAGGAGCCGAATAGGAGCAGAACGGAGTTCGAACGATAAGCAAAGCGGCGAAACAGTGAGCTAGGACGTTGAACCAGTGGACCAGAAAGTTGCGGAGATTTACCCCCTTTCGATTCCCGTGGAACGCGAGTCCGAGAGACGGCTTAAAAGGTTAGACCTGAGGGTATCTTTCACACTTAATCTCATTTTATTTTCTGGTCATTTACTTTGATTATATTTTCTGTGTTTGTGGTATATGTCGTGTGTATGATGTATGTTGTGGGCATTGGATGAATGAGGGATGTGTTAACTCTCGCGGTATATCGGATGGAAACCCGGACATAAATTTCATAGCCGATTCCGAATGGACGGTAATATGATCTGTACTCGGGCCACAACTCCACGTACCGCTTGGGTAAATGGCACCATCCTCCTTTTGTCGTGCTGCTTTTGTTTATTTAGTTTGCTTTATTTAAATTCCATATGTCGTTAGTTATGCATTGGTTCAACCAGGTGCATGGGCTTAGTGAGTTAGTCCAAAGGTCCTCCATTTAGGAGACAAAGAGCCGAAAAGGCCACCTTCGTGACACTACTTCGCCGTGCCGGTTGATGTATGTTCGGTTGGACGCTAGATACGTTCAATCGGGCATACTTAGTTTAATGTTATTATTATCGTTATTTTCGTATGAGTCAATCGAGCGCATGGGCTTAGTAAGTGTGACGTGAAATCCCCTATGGGGAGAGGCTAAAAGCCCTTTACCACGATGCTTTGCCGCGCCGGTTGATGTGTGTTCAGATTGGACGGAAGATGTGTTCAATCAGGCATACTTGGTTGACATGATTGGTTCTATTCTTGCATGTATGATATGACGCGCATGGGCTTAGCATGTTGGTCTAAAGGTCCTCTCTTTGAGAGATCAAGAACCCCAAAAAGGTCACCTTTACGGCAGTGCTTCGCCGCGCCCTCTTGTTTTCTGTTTATGTATTGCATCAGGTCCGTTTCCGTTCGAACGCGTTCACGAACGCAACTCGAACGTGCATGTGTTTTTGCCTTATTATGGTCAGGTCTCGTATCCGTTCGAACGCGTTAATAAACGCCATACGAACGTGAGCTCTCTGTCTCATCTCCGTTCGAACGCGTTTACGAACGCTACTCGAACGTGAGCATTCTGCCTCGCCTCCGTTCGAACGCGTTTACGAACGCTACTCGAACGAAAGCATTCTGTTTCATTCCGTTCGAACGCGTTTACGAACGCCACTCGAACGTGAGTATTCTGTTTCATTTCCGTTCGAACGCGTTTACGAACGCTACACGAACGCACACACACTGAACTGAGTCTGTCTTATAATATGCATGCATATTTGCCTATTGGTTGATCTTTCTTTTGTAAATATGTCAATGTATCACCATTCATATGCTTGTGTCATGATAACATTTGAGTATTATTTCTTGCGGTATATCGGATGGAAACCCAGACGTAAATTCCGTAGCCGATTCCGAATGGACGGTAGTGCGGTCTGTACTTGGGCTACAATTCCACGTACCACTTGGAAAAGTGCTCATATGTGTGCTTGTATGGTTACCACGTATGCTTGTATGGTTAGCATGTGTGCTTGTGTTTTTCCTGAATGTGATGTACAAAGTTGTATGTTCGTTGCTATCTTGATATATGTTAAGCATGCAATTTTATATATGAAATACATGTATGTTTAGGCGCATATTTTATCTTATATATGTGAATTCAGAAGCATGATACTCTTAGAAATAATTGTTACTTCAGCTTGTTTAAATTATTATATAAATCTTTTCATTACAAGTGACATAAGTAAGGGACCATTCCGAACCCAACGGTTTGAGGTCTTCCCTTGCGAGGGGTGAGTGCGGCCTTAAATCTTTGTCCCGGTTCACACCGGGTGGCGACTCCATGTTATGTAATCCTTCCCAAACTAGGCCGCGAGCCTAGGAACGGCGTCGCTCAGTTCCTGTGTCCCACAGAAGTGCAATTTTGGAAATTCCAGTTTTGCGCATCTGTCGTATTTTGGGCATAACTTTTTACTCCGATATCGGATTGAGCTGATTCAAGTTCTAGATCAAAGAAGACTCAAAGATCTACAACTTTGAAAGACAAAATAATTTCGAATTCTGAAGATTTCATGCCCGAAATTGATGAACCATCCAGAAGTGTGTTGTGTGTAATTATTAAAATCATTTTCAATCATTTTCAAAGCAAAAAATAAATTCATAAATAAATAATAAAAATTATCAAATCACCACCAAACATGATAAGCAATTAGTGGAGCAATTAATAATGGATTTGGTGGAGCAATTAGTGGAGCAATTAATAATGGATTTGGTGGATGATTTGATGGAGGCAAAATTTTGCCTATATATACCAAGTCATTTCATGTCTAAGGAATTCTTTAAGAATACTAACAAGATTGTATCTTGTTTGTTTATTTACAGTTTTCAGTAATTAATTTCCGCTTTTGCACTTTCTTTTCTTTACTTTTCAGTTTTTACTTTCCGCAATTTACTTTTACGCACAGTACTTTTCTTTCTTTAATTTTAAGTTTTTACTTTTCAGTAATGAGGAGGTAACTCCCATTTGCTGGGGTAAAAGGTAAAACTTTTATTACTAATATTTAGATTAATCTCCCTTAATTATAATATATAAACTAGTTAAAACCTGACTTAACGAGAATACCGCCATATTGGTCGGTTGGTAATTATTTAAATTGGTTTTAACCTGACTAAACTGGATACCGCCTGATTGGTCGGTTGGTAATTAATTATTAATTTGACTTAATATGGATACCGCCTATATGGTTGGTTGGTAATTATCATGCAAAGTTAATATATTATATTAAGGGAGATATCTAAAATAGAAGTAATAAAAGTGGATCATTTTACCTCAACATTTTCTTTTATTTTACTTTTACTTTATTTACTTTTCAGCAATTTACATTCAGCATTTACTTTTCAGCAATTTACTTTCAGCATTTACTTTTCAGCAATTTACTTTTCAGCAATTTACTTTCAGCATTACTTTTCAGTAATTTACTTTCAGCATTTACTTTTCAGCATTTAATTTTCAGTATTTAATTTCAGCATTTACTTTCCGTCATTTACTTTTCAGCAATTTACTTTTCAGCATTTACTTTATGTCTTTTATTTTATTTAAGTTTTTACTAGCCCTAGTTATGTGTCGTAACTAAGTTAGTTATCTGGGGTTGTGATGAATTCTAATATCACCGGTTTATAAGGGGTTATTTTATAGTTTGCGTAATTTAAAGGTTTACTTATTAATTCTTAAGCTTAATGCGTCTTGTTAATTGGCCACTAATAAGATTGATCTGGTAAATCTAAAATAAACTTGACAAATGAATTTTAGGTTTCAGCCTTAGACTTAATAGCCCACGATCTTCCTTGAGGATAGATAACCCTTTTATAGATTTCCTTACAGGATAAACATATACCTGTCGGGCGGGGGTAGCCATAATTGGAACTTAATCTTAATGAATCCAGGTAATTTGGTTGACATAAACATATGGTTCAATTGGGTTATACTGGGTATTTGCGTCTGACCATCGACAGAGGCTTTCGCATAATTTCGTGTTCCAGGTTAGTAAACCGATTTATTACACAAACATGAAATAACCACTTCATCTTTTTAAAGATATTAGAAAGATTCACAACCCTAGATAGTTTCCTAATATTGAATTTTCTTAAACCTACTTTCGTGCAATTTTATTTACTTGTTTTTAAATTTAGAATCATCACCATTTCAAATCAATCAATCAACATGTTAGATACTAGTAATCATTTGACCTCATAAAAATAATAGATTAGGTATTAAGTCCTCGTGGGATCGATACTTTTTATACTACTTGAACGATACGTGTGCTTGCGTTATACGCGTGTGATTACGCACCGGTCAACAACTTCGTTTCGGCGCCATCTCGGTTGGTCAGTGCCATGGTTTGGATGGCTTAGAGCACGAAATTCAGCAGGATCCTAAGCTTTACAAGATCTTCTTACAGCTACTAGCTGCACCGGGCAGTCATCCACCTTTCTCAGTAAGGAATGGACTGTTATTATTCAAAAATCGATTAGTTCTACCACCCACCTCTGTCCGAATCCCAGACTTACTGCATGAATTTCATACTTCACCTACTGGCGGCCACTCGGGATACTTCAGAACTTTCAAGAGACTTTCCGCGGCACTATACTGGGAAGGGATGAAAAAGACTATTCAGAACTACATTGCCCGTTGTGCCATCTGTCAAGCCAACAAGTATGCCTCTCTGAGCCCAAGTAGGCTGTTACAACCTCTGGCCATTCCGGATAAAGTTTGGGAAGACATTACCATGGACTTCATTGAAGGTCTCCCCAAGGCACAGCACCTGTACACGATTTTAGTCGTCGTCGTCGATCGATTATCAAAGTATTGCCATTTCTTAGCTCTCTCCCACCCATTCTCTGCCAAGACAGTTGTCGAACTATTCATCAAGGAAGTTGTGAGACTCCATGGATTTCCTAGGTCCATCACCACCGATCGCGACAAAATTTTTATAAGTACATTCTGAACAGAATTATTCTCGGCTGCTGGATCTATCCTACGACGCAGTTCAGCTTATCACCCTCAAACGGATGGTCAATCCGAAGTGGTCAACAGATGCTTGGAAACGTACTTGCGTTGTTTTGCTGGCACAAAGCAGAAGAGTTGGCCTAAATGGCTCCCTTGGGCAGAATATTGGTTCAACAGTTCCTTCCATAGTTCAATTGGCATGACCCCTTTTCGGGCGCTATATGGCATTGACCCTCCACCTCTTCTTCGTTTCTCTGATGGTTCTTCCATAGTTGAGGCAGTCACCACCCAATTGCAGGAACGAAACACGTTCTTGGATGAACTGAAGTCTAATCTTTCAAAAGCTCAAGCAACCATGAAGAAATATGCTGATAAGAAACGGCGGGAAGTCCATTTTGAAGTTGATGATTGGGTTTACCTCAAGCTTCAGCCCTACAGGTGCAAATCCCTGGCCAGGAAGACCAATGAAAAACTCAGCCCCCGTTTTCATGGCCCTTTCCGTATTCTCAAGAAAATTGGCCACGTTGCTTACGAGTTGGAACTTCCTCCCTCTGCCAAAATTCATCATGTCTTTCATGTGTCCAATTTGAAGAAAGGGTTGGAACCATCAGCCGTGTGTCAACCACTGCCCTTGTCTCTCACTAATGAATTGGAACTCCAAGTCCAACCGGAACAAGTTTTACAGTCACGCCTGGACCCTCAGGGGGTGCCCGAGGTACTCGTTAAATGGGTTGGCCTTCCTGATTTTGAAGCTACTTGGGAGCCTGTAGCCTTACTGACCGACTTATTCCCGACCTTCCACCTTGAGGACAAGGCTGGTCTCGAATGGAGGGGTAATGATAGGATAGCTGGCATCAAGGTCTACACAAGGAGGGGTAAAAGAGTCCTATCCAGTAACAACCCTGATATAGCTGCTAACAGAATGGGAAGTGATGGTATGAAGGCATGAGCTGCTGGTGCAAAGAATCTACTGAGGTGGCATTCAGTTAATCATTATCACTATAAATTGAGTAGAGCATGAGGAGGGCAGCAGCTTGGAATATTTTCTTGGCTCTTTTGGAGATCCCATCTCTCTAAGCCTGGGGTGTTATTTTCTTATCAAATTGCTTTCTGTTATTATTCTTATTTTTCTTTGAGAGTTATTAGAATTTGATTGTAATCATTAAAGCTTCGAGAGTGACAATTGAATTGTAATGAAAGAATGATTCAGTCAATATAAATATACAAATTACATATAATCGTTCCTTTTCCAAAGAGTTACAGTTGAGACTTGTTCAAACAACACAAATTCCATTACAAATAGAGTCGAATCCTATCAGTATGTTACAACTATCAGTGGCGTCCAGATAATGATAACTAATTTTTTATAACTCTATCCAGAATTTGACCATATGAAATTATTAAATAAGATGGGCATCACATATATCCATCTCCACATTGGAGGGTCTTTTTCTTTTTCTTTTTTTAATAGAGTGAAGGCAATTGCTTCACACACAGGCACATAAAGGCAAACTGAGTATCAACAGAAATAACTTCAGTGAGATCTCTAATGAATGATACTCGAGACTAAAGTTAATTGAAAAATGAAAAAAAAAATAAAGGAGGAAAAAAATTGATACCGTAGCTTTTTAGATCCTCTTTATCCACCTTCACATCTGCAACATCAAAAGCAACATATGTAGTCAATAACTAGTTATAAAAGGCACCAAAAATTAATTTGTCGAAACCCCAAAAACCTAAAATAACAAAAAAACATAATGAAATACATTAAAAGATTGAGAAAAGAAAATCTAGATGAACCTATAAACAATCAGTGTGATGCCATAGCACAGATAAGCTTGGCCATCCTATACCATATCAATAAAAAAAATATTGATTCATGCCTTTTATCTAAATGTAAGGTCTACAAATGAACTTAGACTTCCGACTGAATAAAATTCTCCAACCATAAGAGATAAAAAGGTTTTGAGCTAACCAGTAGAACTTTTTTGCTTAGTCTGAGTTGATCGTCCAGACTTCGAACTCTTGTCTGCACCTGGTTTTTTCTGAAGGGCTTGCTGCTTCATGACATTCTCATCATTATGTTTCAATAGCCGGTCCATGCCTACCCACTCGTCCCAACTGTTGGCAAGATGTCCAACCCATAGTAATGATTTCTGTGTCCCTTTCCGAAAATGGCAATGAATATTAATGAAAGCAAATTTTCCTGCTCTCACTCTGAAAAGATTTTCTCTCAAATAAAATTTCTCATTTTAGTTCCATTCAAGTGAAATTGCCTCACGTCCGTATAATGAACATCTACTATGAACTTTAGCAAAGGGGAAGGCGTATCAATCAAAATATTAGACCATGTCCAAGTTCTGAATGGTCAAGGATTATTATAGGAGGGGTTCTGAACGGTCATGCTGAGAAGAAAGCACAAGAATATAAGGAAAATCATGCAAGTTTTGGTTTTAGAGAGATAAAAGAGAGAGGAAAAACTATTTTAGACTTTTTAATTGCCTATGATCTCGTGATAGCTAATATCCTCTTTGAGAAGCGTGAGTAAAAGGGATTGTAAATCTTGTAAGATTTTTAAGGTTATACCAAGTGAGAGACTGACAACCCAATATCAGTTAATGATTCTAGATTTAGGTATAAAAAGATGGCAAAGAAATAACATAACTCTCAAAGTTTATAGAATCAAGTGGTGGAAACTTAAGGACAATGGGCATACAATTTTCATTAAAAATTGTAATAACAAGTAAAATGAGCCACAAAAGGAAATGTTAACCAACTATGGGAGAACATGGTCGATAAAGTTAGAACGGTGGCCAAAGAAGTCATTGGAGAATCGAAATAATTTGTCCTAAAAGATTTAAAAAAAAAAACTTGGTGGAGTGAAGAGGTAATGATCAGTTGGGCCAGATACAATTCCAATAAAAGTGTGGAAATGTATGAGAGAAGAAAGAATAAAATGACAAATTAAGTTATTCAATGTTATCTTGAGTACCAAGAAAATGGTAGAAAAATGAAGGAAGAGTATTTTGGTACATATTTATAAGAATAAAGGGGATATGCAAAAATTTTACCAATTACAGGGGGACATAAAACTAACAAGTCATATACTGAAATTGTGGTAAAGAATAATTGAGCGCAAATTAAGACAAGAAACGAGTATATTTCAGAACCCGATCGGGTTTATGCCATGAAGATTGACTATGGAAGCAATACACTCGCTAAAAAGCTTCATGGAACAATATAGAAGCATGGAGAAAGACGTTCACATGGTATTTATAGATTTAGAGAAAACATATGTTAAAAAGTATCAAGAGAAATTCTTTAGAGGGCACTAGAAAAGAAGGTAATACATATTGCTTATATATAAGTCATCAAAGACGTATATGAAAAATCAACGACTTGTGTTAGGATTCAAGGAAAAATTACAAGGGGACTTTCCTATTACCATATGTTTATACCAAGATCTGCATGAACCATTTTTCATGATGAGGTGCTATGGTGTATGCTCTTTGCTAATGATATAGTATCGACAGATGAGTCCAAGAAAGTGTAAAGGCTAAATTTGAGATGTGGAGGAAAACCTTAAAATCTAAAGGCTTCCAACTAAGCAGGTAAAAATTGAAGACATGATGTGTGAGTTTAACAAAGGTTTTAGAAGTAATTTGACGAAAATAAAAATTAATAACCAAATAATCTTAAGAAGTGAGTGTTTTAAGTATTTAGGGTCTATCCTTCAAAAAGATTACGAAATAGATTGAGATGTTATTCATAGAATTTAATTAGGATAGAGGAAATGGAAATATGCATTTGCGGTCTTGTGCGATCGCAATGTTCCTTTAAACTTAAGGACGACCGTGAGACCTGTAATGCTTTAAAAATTAGGTTAACTAAGATGAGAATACTCGTATGGATGTTTGGGTGGACCAGAAGAGACAAAATTATAAATGAATAGATTAGGAAAAAAAAGGGAGTAGCACCGATTGAGGAGAAAATGAGAGAAACATAAATATGATGATTAAGGCACGTATAATGTAGACTTTTAAGTGCCATGGTGAGAAAAGAAAAATAATTTATGTTGTCAAGCGACGTCATCCCCAACCTCAGTTAACAAAGACAAAAATCATAAAAAGATACCTATAATTTATTTAGCTTAATGAAGCAATGATTTATAGTAGAATAACATCAAATGATCCATGTAGCCGACCCCACCTAATGGCAAAAATTTTTGTTTGGCTTGGTTTAGCTTGTTTCCTCCCAAGCCATCAAAGTGCAACTTTCAAAAAGACAATGTAACAATTTCATAGGTTTAACTGAAATATAGAGCCAGTAAAACGTTTAAAGAATGAAATTGGTGAGAACGAATTTCTTAATATATTAAAAAAATTTACACAAAAGTTGTGAACCATTATGCTAGGATGGCTATGGAAAATTTACAACGTGCAGTTCATCTAATAATGTTTACCACTTCTAAATCACACATGAAGATGCAATCTGGATATGTTAAACCACAAGCTTAGGTGAATGCGATAAACAGGCAACTGATAAATAAAAAAGGTAATTACACAGTGTTTTTTGTCTAAAAGAGTGCCACTTTTGAAACAGTGCAATTTGAATCACAAATCACTAAAGCACTATGCATTTTGGTAACATTAATATGCGTGGATAAAAACAAAAAAGAAGCAAAGTAGAGAAGATGACCTCCAAATCTAGCACTCTCTGTCTCATCAAGTTTTTAATTGAAACTCAAAATCTGTAGTAAGGTGAATACAACAGAAGGCATACTCACTTTTTATTCCAACCCTGCAAGACAGAAAATGCGTCATCATTTGATACTGTATATGAGGTAATGCTTTGATCCCCCACCGTATCAGTGGTTCAAGCATCTAAATCGCAAGGCTAGAATATCATATCATTTACAGCAGTAACTGAAAGATGCACCCAAAGAAAGAACATTGTTATTAAAAGTAACCAACCAAGGAAAAAGGAAAAGTAAAAGGAGGTGAGAAGACTCACAAGGTAGTGAACAAAGTATCTCCACTCTTTTGTCCGAAGCTCGGCTTTTTGAACCTAAAATAAGTAAGTACATGATAATAAGACTCGAACCTCTAAATTTGAAATTGCATATGAAAAGGAAATCAAGAAAAAAAAGTCATATTTATACATCAGGTGCTCTCCATAATTCCTCCTAACAGAATATTGAAGAACAACAATCTTCCATTTCCAGTCAAATTTTGGTAACATGTTCTACATAAATGACGTGAAGCTCGTACTCCAAATCCATTAAACTAAGAACATCAGAATATATAATTACACAAACAAAATCAAAATCCACATTCGCAATCGCAATCGCAGAACTCCAGAACTAATACGGCCCCTCAAATGTACTCAGCACAGAAAATATTTGAATCAATTAAAAACACGACAAATTGCAATGGAACACAAATTAATCTTTCATTAATCAATATTCAGTACAAACATGTCTAATTTATCACCTATGGGCAACGGATTTATCAAGAACCAAACCGTAAGATCACAGACAAGATTGCATAAAACACGAGTCATAACTTCATAAATAAGAAAATGAAAAATAAAAATTAAATAAAAAACACAGTTAATTCAACTATAATAAATTCAAAATGAAACAAACAGACAGAGAAGTGGGAAATTTAAAAAGAAAAAATTAATCAGAGAAATACAAAGCAGGAATAGGAAAAAGAAAAAGAAAGATCTAAAGAAAGAAATGCCTTGGCTTCGTAGAGGCAAGGGCCGTGATAGGCGAGGACTTTCTCGCCCTCGGAGAAGAGGCTGGAATTGGACGGAGGCGTGTCTCTGCTCGACGAGTCGCCATCGCTGCCCGTATCGTCCTTCGATGAGCTTCCCATTTTGAGCTTACACCAAGCAGAGGGACGGACAGAGACGATGTCTTCTCTTGTTAATTTTGCTGCAGATCTCTCCGCTGTGACTGGGTCCCTCCGTTTAAGATAGAAATTTCAATGACGTACGTATGTATTCTGTCAATAAATAAGATTGTTATTTTTTTCATGATAAAAGATTATTTCATGATTTCATATTTTCATTCGATAATAAAAGCAGGTAAAATTGATAATATCTTTAATGATTGTTGACATGACATGATTACGAATGCTGCCGCGGTATCATCACACACTACGAAAATATTTATGTTATATAATCATTATCATCAGCCACTAACGGTGTTATCAGTTTTTTTGACTTTTACTACGGATAAATTTCACAAATAATCATTTATCAAAAAAAATCACAATTCTGATTTTATAAATGAACGAAATCATAAAATATTTTTTTTATATTTTTCCCTTAAATGTATTAATCAATTTTTTTCTCGATTAATTTTGATTTTAATATATATAATAATAGATATTATACTATTGTACATCAATACCACACGAATCTTGCTCTAATTATTGTGGACGCTGGTTTTCGACCGAGGTCCCCAATCAGAATTTGTAAGTTGGGCACTAGCAATCCTGCAAAAAACAAAGGAGAGTGGACGAGAGTAGGCTACACCGGTGTGGTGGATACCGGTACACTCCGACGCCCAAGTCAGTGGCAAGAAATAAGTTTGTAAAATGGGAAAGCAAGGTTGAATATTACCTCTACTTCCTTTGTTTGGCCGTGAGGGCCGTGTAATATATGAAGGGATCAAGGATTGAGAGTATGAAGTATTAGGGTGAGAAAAATGAGACTTGAATGCTTTCTTCATGTATTCTTTTCATATTTATAGATAAAACATGATCTGAGGTTTGGTGTATTTGGTAATGGTTTTGGAGTAAGTAAGGATTAGTGCTAGAGTTAGGTTAAGTGGAGTGGTGAGGATTAGTGCTAGAGTTAGGTTAAGTGGAGTGGCCATGCTTTATTATTTTAATTGTAATCAGATACATAATTCTTTGGGCTTTGGTTTCGGGCCTATGATGGGCTTAAGGTGAAAGACAGTTTTACCCTTAGACCAAATTTGGCTCTTACAGTTTGTCCCTTACTCTCTAAGTCAAAGAAGTTTTGTCTTAGAGAGTATATACGTTTATGTCAAATGATACTAATCACAAAAGCACGTGACAAGAATGTATCACCTTCTGTTGGATTGTTTTATAAGAGCTTTGTGCAAAATGTGGCAACTTCTTCTATATCGCGTGTATCGTCTGGGCAGACGAAGTCTTTAGTCCTTCTGATTTGACTTGACTTATGGTAATTGGTTCTTGGTCGTTTGATCAGTTCGAGGATCCATGGATACATTTGACTCGACATAAGTAATGGGGAACATTCTCTGGTCAACTGTAAGTTTAGGAGTCCCACTTGACTCGGCAAGAGTCATGGGGAATGTCCCTTTGACGATTGAACCAAATACGGGTTCAGAAGTCCAATCTTGACTCGACTATAGTCATGGGGAATGTCCCTTTGTCGACTGAAACAAATGCAGGTTAAGGAGTCCAACTTGACTCGACATGAGTCCAGGGGAATGTCCCTTGTTGACTGAACCAAACGGTGGTTCAGGAGTTTACTTGACTCGACATGAGTCCAGGGGAATGTCCTTTGTCGACTGAACCAAACGGTGGTTCAGGAGTTTACTTGACTCGACATGAGTCCAGGGGAATGTACCTTGTCGACTGAACCAAACGGTGGTTCAGGAATTTACTTGACTCGACATGAGTCCAGGGAAATGTCCCTTGTCGACTGAACCAAACGGTGGTTCAGGAGTTTACTTGACTCGACATGAGTCCAGGGGAATGTCCTTTGTCGACTGAACCAAACGGTGGTTCAGGAGTTTACTTGACTCGACATGAGTCCAGGGGAATGTCATTTGTCGACTGAACCAAACGGTGGTTCAGGAGTTTACTTGATTCGACATGAGTCCAGGGGAATGTCCCTTGTCGACTGAACCAGACGGTGGTTCAGGAGTTTACTTGACTCGTCATGAGTCCAAGGGAATGTCCTTTGTCGACTGAACAAAACGGTGGTTCAGGAGTTTACTTGACTCGACATGAGTCCAGGGGAATGTACCTTGTCGACTGAACCAAACGGTGGTTCAAGAATTTACTTGACTCGACATGAGTCCAGGGGAATGTCCCTTTGTCGACTGAACCAAACGGTGGTTCAGGAGTTTACTTGACTCGTCATGAGTCCAAGGGAATGTCCCTTGTCGACTGAACCAAACTGTGGTTCAGGAGTTTACTTGACTCGACATGAGTCCAGGGGAATGTCCCTTGTCGACTGAACCAAACGGTGGTTCAGGAGTTTACTTGACTCGACATGAGTCCAGGGGAATGTCCCTTTGTCGACTGAACCAAACGGTGGTTCAGGAGTTTACTTGACTCGACGAGAGTCTAGGGGAAAGTCCCTTGTCGACTGAACCAAACGGTGGTTCAGGAGTTTACTTGACTCGACATGAGTCCAGGGGAATGTCACTTTGTCGACTGAACAAAACGGTGGTTCAGGAGTTTACTTGACTCGACGAGAGTCTAGGGGAAAGTCCCTTGTCGACTGAACCAAACGGTGGTTCAGGAGTTTACTTGACTCGAGATGAGTCCAGGGGAATGTCCCTTGTCGACTGAACCAAACGGTGGTTCAGGAGTTTACTTGACTCGACATGAGTCCAGGGGAATGTACCTTGTCGACTGAACCAAACGGTGGTTCAGGAATTTACTTGACTCGACATGAGTCCAGGGGAATGTCCCTTTGTCGACTGAACCAAACGGTGGTTCAGGAGTTTACTTGACTCGTCATGAGTCCAGGGGAATGTCCCTTGTCGACTGAACCAAACTGTGGTTCAGGAGTTTACTTGACTCGACATGAGTCCAGGGGAATGTCCCTTGTCGACTGAACCAAACGGTGGTTCAGGAGTTTACTTGACTCGACATGAGTCCAGGGGAATGTCCCTTTGTCGACTGAACCAACGCGTGGTTCAGGAGTTACTTGACTCGACGAGAGTCTAGGGGAAAGTCCTTGTCGACTGAACCAAACGGTGGTTCAGGAGTTTACTTGACTCGACATGAGTCCAGGGGAATGTCCCTTTGTCGACTGAACCAAACGGTGGTTCAGGAGTTTACTTGACTCGACGAGAGTCTAGGGGAAAGTCCCTTGTCGACTGAACCAAACGGTGGTTCAGGAGTTTACTTGACTCGAGATGAGTCCAGGGGAATGTCCCTTGTCGACTGAACCAAACGGTGGTTCAGGAGTTTACTTGACTCGACATGAGTCCAGGGGAATGTACCTTGTCGACTGAACCAAACGGTGGTTCAGGAATTTACTTGACTCGACATGAGTCCAGGGGAATGTCCCTTTGTCGACTGAACCAAACGGTGGTTCAGGAGTTTACTTGACTCGTCATGAGTCCAAGGGAATGTCCCTTGTCGACTGAACCAAACTGTGGTTCAGGAGTTTACTGACTCGACATGAGTCCAGGGGAATGTCCCTTGTCGACTGAACCAAACGGTGGTTCAGGAGTTACTTGACTCGACATGAGAGTCAGGGGGAATGTCCCTTTGTCGACTGAACCAAACGGTGGTTCAGGAGTTTACTTGACTCGACGAGAGTCTAGGGGAAAGTCCCTTGTCGACTGACCAAACGGTGGTTCAGGAGTTTACTTGACTCGACATGAGTCCAGGGGAATGTCCCTTTGTCGACTGAACCAAACGGTGGTTCAGGAGTTTACTTGACTCGACATGAGTCTAGGGGAATGTCCCTTGTACATGAGTCTAGGAAATGTCCTTTGTCGACTGAACAAAACGGTGGTTCAGGAGTTTACTTGACTCGACATGATTCCCTTGTCGACTGAACCAGACGGTGTGGTTCAGGAGTTTTACTTGACTCGACATGAGTCCAGGGGAATGTCCTTTTTATCATTTGTCGAGTGATTATAAGGCATGCACCGGGGTTTGCTTCATCAATTTTTCATGAATGAAAATGATCTTCAGATCTTCCACGTGTCGTTTAACGGAGAGTAAAACCTAGCGCAAATAACGAGGAGTCTTATGGCGGGAAATGAACCGCCAAAAGAAGTAGTATAAGAGTGGCTTGATGGGTTCATTTGTTTCATTCACAAGATCAATCGATTTGGGAGAGAACTTCAAGGCTTCAAGGTACTTCTTTACACTCTCTTCGCGTTCTTCATTTGCTTTGAATATTCGTAGAGTAGCTTCAATCTGTTCTTAGCTAAATTAGGTTGTTTGATCTTTAGAATCATACGTTATTGGTGGATTTGTGTTTGGAGATATGAGTAGGATTTGATCTTTAAGGAACCCAAATCTAGAAATTATTTGTTTGTAGACTCGCTGAATAGAATATGTCGAGTGGAGACTCTTTAGACAGTTTAGGAGAACAGATCGATACATTCGTAGGAGCATCATCGAGTGAATCAACAGAAGAAAAATCATTAAGGGAATGGTCGCGTCAAGAGTTTTTTGAGGAAGGACCCGTAACCGTTATGTCGCATGAAGTTCGGTTGCAGGCAATTCCTATTAGATCATTGGCAGCTGTCGAGGAATTTAGTGGAGGGGTGAGCACAAGTGAGCCTACCAACATACTAACCAAGAACCCAGCTAGTCGAATGACGGCTAGTTTGCTGATGGAAATTAGGATTAAGTATAGATTTCCTAGATCAATGGAACTGAGGGTGCCCTTGCCGTCTGAAAGGATCGATTATAAAATTCCCGGATGGATGGTTTTTATGTAGTACCGTTTTCTAATGGGCTCAGATTCCCTATTCCGAGGTTAGCTTGGGAAATTTTGGATCATTATGGGATTGCTCCTTCACAACTAATGCCGAATGCTTGGAGAATTTTAATGTCGATTGAATGCTTAGCATTCGAACAAGGGTTATTGTTTGAGGTGAAGGACATTTATATTCATACTACCTTAAAGAGCACCTAACTGAAAAAGGGAGATATACTTTGTACCTTCGTCGTAAGAGGGAACAAATAGTTATGGGGCTTCCAACAAACGATAGGGGTAATTGGCAGTCGGACTATTTCTTTGTGAAAAATGAGGGTATTTTTGGGTCGACTGGAATGGGTCGAGTTTCAGAATACTGGAGTGTATTTAGTGAGTATCAACTTCTTCTACTTATTGAAAATTTATCAATGTTATTGTCGTATTATACTAATGTATGGATTGTTTATTATGCAGGTCCTTTTCGAAACAGTTTATTCGACAAAACACCTCTTATTTTGTCGAACACAAAAGCTCTTCTTGATCTTCCCGTCGAACAAAGAGATTGGAGGATAATCTTGGTAGAGCAGAGACTAAGAGCAACTTTACAGTGTAAAGAAATCTTCGAATCAGAAGGTATATCTACCCCTTTGGCACTTTCTAAAAACGTATTGGAAGTCATCTACTGTACTCGGTCGATTCGAGCTCTGTACGGAAGGGTGTGGTTTATAAAGACATTAACTCCAAAAGAATTTTTATGCGCAGAGGACATGGCGTCGAGGCAAATAAAAGTAGCATCAATTGATGAGTTGATGAGCCGAAAAAAGGCTAGGAAGCTCAAGATAAAGGAGCCAGATGTGGAGGTTCCAGAGCCCGGTCGAGTCGATGAAAAAGGCTGCGGCTTTAAATTACCAAGTAAGAAAGTATATAGAAATTTCTTAATAATTTGTAGAATGGATTCTAATCAAATCCTTTTTCCAGGCAATGGAGTGCAGTCTACATATGCAGCGATATGTCGAATCGACTCTTAAGGAAACAGAGAGAGATGGATAAATCATTTGCGGCTATGAAAAAGGAAGTGGTCCAAAAGAAGTCGCTTGAAAAAAGAAATGCTGAATTGGAGAAGGAGTTAAAGGAAGTGAAGGCAACACTTCAGATGGAAAAGGAGACTTCTGAGGTTACGATTGAAGGCTATAAGGATGCGTTCGAGAATGTGAAGAAGGAGAATGAAGAATTACTTGAGAATCTTGAAGGGATTGCTCTTGAATCCATGATGAAAGAACGCAGTCATCTGATGAAGGATTTCCTTGATGGGAAGTCAGGAGCTTGGGAACCAGAGAAATGGATTCAACAGTATGACCAACTATTGGCAGGAATTTCTTTTTCAAATGAGGGTGACGTGGAAGAGAAAGGCGAAGAGGTCGACTCGATAGTGGCTGTGAAAGAGAGTAATTGAGGGAGCGGCTGAAGTTCAAGAAACGGACAAGAAGAGTGAAGAACTTAGTCGAATGGAAATCGAGTCGACTACTCAAGTTCAAGAAATTCCTGCACCTGAAGTTGCTGCTGAATGCATCCAGGAAGAAGCTACTCCAGAAATTTGAATCTCTTGTAATTTTAATTTAACTTCTTTGTAGAACAATTTTAATGACTTAATGATATTTTGGGATGTTTTCAAATGAAATTTGTTTTTAAGTCGAATCACACAATACATAAAGTTGAAAATTACTCTGAACCATAAAATATAAATAAATGCACGCATAAATTACCGTGTGAAATTGAGGTAAGGTGAATTGCAATATCCAACTATTGTGAATTTGTCTTCCCTCAATTGTTTGTAATTTTAGGCACCGTGTCCAACAATCTTTGTGATGATGTATGGCCCTTCCCAATTTGTGTCCCAACTTCCCTTCTCCGACTTCTTTTGTGTTTTGAAAGACTTTTCGTAGTACCCAATCTCCTTCCTTGAATGTTCTTGCTTCTGACATTTTTGTTGAAATATCTCGCCATTCTTTGCCGATGAGATGCAAGCGTATGGTCGCCTTTTCTCGTCTTTCGTCGATTGTATCTAGATTCATATACATCAAATGCTGATTTGCCTCATCACCAGCGTACTGGTAGCGTAGAGAAGGAATGGCTTCTTCGATTGGAAATTGCCTCTGTTCCAAATGCCAAAGAAAAAGGAGTTTCTCCAGTCGAAGAACGGATGGTCGTTCTGTAGGACCACAAACTCCATCCAGGAAGTTCGTCTGCCCATGATCCTTTTGCCTTTTCCAATCTTTTCTTCAAAGAATTCAAAAGTGTCTGTTAGAAGACTCGGCTTGCCCATTAGCTTGTGGAAAGCGTGGGGTTGAAAAACTTAACTTGATCCCCCAATTTTTACAAAAGTCTTGAAAATGTCGACTGATGAACTGGGAGCCATTATCTGTTACAATCTCCTGGGAATGCCGAAACGACATATGATGTTTTTCCAGACAAATGTTTGAACTTCTTTGTCTCGTACTTTGGCAAAGGAGTCCGCTTCAATCCACTTTGAAAAATAATCTGTCAAGACTAGCATGTAGACTCGTTGTCCAGGGGCGGTTGGTAGCTTCCCTACAATATCCCATACCCCACTTCATGAACGGCCAAGGGGATAAGATAGGATTCAGCTTTTCTGGTGGAAGATGTGGAATAGGAGCGAATCTCTGACATTTTTCACACTTCTTCGTGTAATTGACTGAATCAATTCTCATAGTTGGCCAATAATACCCAGTCGAATGGGCGCGAGAGGCAAGGCTTCGTCCTCCAGAATGATTTCCGCATTCTCCTTCGTGCAATTCTGATAGTACATGTTGTGCTTGATCATGAGTAAGACATTTCAAGTAGGGTCCAGAGAACGAACTTTTCAATAGTTGTCCATTAAATATCGTGAACCTTGCTGCCTGCCTTTGAATCCTTCTTACTTCATTTCTATCTTCTGGAAGCAGTCCATTTGCAAGTATTCATGATTGGTGTCATCCATGAGTCGTCTGAAGTGATGGTGCTAATCCTTGTTCTCCTTCCAAATTGATGGCCAATTTAAATACACTACTGGAATGATTGATTGAAGTTTGTCCCCATGCATCGTCGACCCGAGGGTAGCCAATGCGTCCGCCTGAGTGTTTTCACTTCTTGAAACTTGAGATATGTGAATTCTTGAAAGTCGCCTGGACTTCTTTAACCTTTGCAAGTAGGAAAACATTTGAGGGTCTCGTGCCTGATATGAACCTTGGAGCTGATTTACTATCAATTGGGAGTCTGATTTCACTTTGATTCTCCTTCCCCCAAGCTCTTTGACCAAGCTGATTCCTGCTATTAGAGCTTCATATTCTGCTTCATTGTTTGTAACCCGGAATCCACATTTGATTGCTTGTTGTAGTATGTCCCCATCAGGAGTAGTGATCACTATGCCAAGGCCACATCCTTTCTTATTGCTAGAACCGTCGACTGAAAGTTTCCAAAGTGAATTTGATTGGATTGAATTGACTTCAGTACCTTCCAAGGGATTCTGAGTTGGACTGAAATCTGCTACAAAGTCAGCCAAGGCTTGAGATTTGATTGCTGTTCTGGGCTGGTAATGTGATGTCGTTTTCTCCCAATTCAACAGCCCATTTTGTTAATCTTCCAGTCAACTCTGGCTTGTGTAGTATGCTCCTCAAGGGGTACTCGAGCGAGTAGACTGTATAGGATGTCCTTGAAAGTATGGTCGTAGCTTCCTGGCTGACATTACCAAGGCTAGTACCAATTTCTCCAAATGCAAATAACGTGACTCCGTATCAAGTAATGCCTTGCTTAATAGTAGACTGGAAGTTGGGTGCCATTCTTCTTCGAATCAAACCAGCGCTCACTGCTTGTCTTGACACTCCCAATACAAGAATAACCTTTCATTGTCGAGTGGTTTTGACAACAATGGTGGTGATGTTAAGTACTTGCTTCAGCTCTTTCAGAGCTTGTCGCAGGGGAGTCCATTCAAAGTTTTTTGTCTTTTTAATGGCTGAAAAGAACATAAAACTTTTGTCTGTCGACTTGGAGATGATCTATCAACGCAGCAATTCTCCCTGCTAGTCGCATGACTTCCTTTGGGCAGGTTGGTGAAGGAATTTCAAGTATGGACCTGATTTGATCTGGATTTGCCTCAATCCCTCGTGTGTAACGACATATCCCAAGAATTTCCCAGAAGCAACTACCAACGGCACATTTTGTTGGATTCAATTTCATCCCATACTATTCATCACCTTGAATGCTTCTTCCAGGGTTGCAGATGCTGATCAGATTTCGATGATTTCACCAACATGTCGTCTACATACACCTCCATTTTTTTCCAATCTGTTGTGAGAACATTTTATTGACCATTCTCTGAATGTAGCACCTGCATTTTTGACCAAAGGGCATTACCTTGTAACAGAATATGCCCCTATTGGTCATGAAAGCTGTTTTCTCTTGGTCGTTTGGATGCATAAGGATTTGATTGTACCCAGAATATGCATCCATAAAACTTAGCAATCGTGTCCAGCTGTAGCATCAAAACCATTTGATCAATATGAGGCAATGGGAATGAATCTTTTGGGCATGCTTTGTTCAAATCTGTGAAGTCGATACAAACTCTCCATTTTCCATTCTTCTTTCGTCACACACCACATTGGCTAACCAGGCTGGGAATTGAACTTCTTTAATGGCACCATTTTGTAACAATTTTGGATTTCTTCATCAATGATCTGGTTTCTTTCTGGGGCGAACTTCCTTCTTTTCTGTCTGATTGGAGGATAGTCTGGATCCACATGGAGTTGATGAGTAATCAAGCTGGGGTCAATCCCAGTCATGTCTTCATGCGACCAAGCGAACTGGTCATGTCGTTTTCGAAAAATTCACTTAAGTCTGCTCGTAGTCTGGGATCTAGATTTGCTCCAATTTGAGTTTTATGGTCGCATATTTGTCATGGATTTGAAACATCATCCAATTCTTCAATATTTGGAAGTGTGGGCTCTGGTATGAGGTTCGTTCTGTAATGCTATGCTGAATGGACCTTTGCCTTCATTGTTGTTTGGTAGCATCCTCTGGAAGCAACTCTATCTCCCCTTATCTTCGTTGAATCCCCCACTTTGTAGGAAATTTTAGAGTTTGATGATAGGTGGACGATACTGCCCTCATCTCATGAATCCATGGCCTCCCAATAATAGATTGTAGGCTGAAGGACAATCCAGGACTAGAAAGGTTGTCATTTTGTTGATTCCCCATGCGTAGACTGGAAGGCTTATTTCTCCCAAAGTAAATTTTTGTTCACCACTGAATCCAATCAACACAGTCGTCATGTTTTGTTAACTTCTCTAATTCAGCTCCCATGTCTGTCAAGGCTGTTGTAAAGATGATGTTGGCTGAGGATCCGTATCTATCAGACACTCGTTTGATCATGAAATTGCCACCTGTAGAGAGATTACTAAGGAGTCGTGATGAGGGTTCATGCTACCAGAGTTGAGTCGTCTGGAAACTCCATAATTAGGTTTGTAAACATTTTTTCTAAAGACGTCGTGGAATGTTGAAGGCTTGGACATCAATCGCTCTGGAATGTCGTTTGGCTGCTGAATGATACTCCATAATCTTGATCCTCCTGAAATGAAATCACGGTGTTATCAATGGTGGAGGGTTGAATGGGTGCTTCCCCATGTCCCTCCTTCGTTCCTCTGAGCTAAAGTAGCTTGCCCCTTCTCCGTAAGAGATCCCTTAAAAATCCTTTGTTCAACAACTCAAGTACTTCCAACCTCAACGCCCCACACATTCAGCTGTGGTATGGCCGTAGTCTCGATGGAAATCACAACCATTTGTTTGTGTCTTTATTTTTGAAACTTTCTCTGTTGCGTGGTGGCCATTTTACTTCATTTCCCTCTTTTTAAGTACCAAGACTAACTCTCCCGGAGATATAGAAAAATTGTAGTCTGGGAGTCTCGGTTTTTCCATCGAAATGTTTCTCGAGCTCTGTAGGATGGAGGTCTTGATCAAAACCTTTTTGGTGGGGCTGATGTTCTTCCTTGGGTGTTCCATTTCTCCGAATGACGCTTAGGCATCATATTTGTAAATTCTTTATGTCGTTTGGTAGAATGGGGTTCTTTCGTTTTGCATGTTGGAGAGGAATGTCTTTCCTTTTATTCCTTTTATCTTCTTCCCACCTGATTTCGACTGGGCTGGCTCGAGCCATAACCTGGTCATCGAGTAGCACCGAAACTTGGTCAGCTTTTTGTAGAGTCCACTTTCACAAAGTAACCCGTTCCTGAAAGCCTCCACAGCTGTTGGTTGATGAAGGTCTGGGATTGTTTTCTTTCTTTGTTGAATCGAGCAACATAGCTTCGCAATGATTCTCCCCTCCGTTGTAGGATGGCACTAAGATCATCAGTAGTTTTTTCAAGTTTGCAAGAGCTGGCGAAAATGTTCAACAAATTTGTCTGCTAATTGTTGATAAGATTTGATGGATCTGTTATGGTAGGTAGATGAACCATGTAAGAGCTGGACCACCCAAAGTTTCTCCAAATCTTCTTCACATTCCAGCTTCCCATTGATGAGGAGCTAAGCCTGTTGACATCATTTTGTATTTATAATGAATGACATGGTCGTCTGGGTCAGTAGATCCATCGTATAACTTCATGTCTGGTGGGCTGAACTTCCGTGGTAGCTCAACAGATGTTATCGTCTCAATGAAAGGGGTATCTGAATGTGGTTTCCAGCTCTACTCTTCTTCATTGGGAGTTT
This sequence comes from Zanthoxylum bungeanum, assembly GCA_019454045.1. NCBI lineage: Eukaryota > Viridiplantae > Streptophyta > Magnoliopsida > Sapindales > Rutaceae > Zanthoxylum > Zanthoxylum bungeanum. Next base: position 227,686 of record SKCR01021728.1, on the reverse strand, counting down.
CACACCTGGTAGACTGGACATAATAGCTTCTTTAAATTCTTTCATTTCCTTTCTCATTGTGACTACAATTTGCTGGGCTTGGTTGACTGGTGAACTTGGTAAGTTCCTCTGGTTCTCACCATTTGATGGAACGTCGTCTGTTGTTTCGTCAAATGCTCCTTGAAGGTTAGCTGGAGTGATCCGGTTTTATGTTGTTCTGATGTATTGTGAAGCTGTGTGGGGTGATGAAAGTAAGTTCCAATGTTTTTTGGAGGTTTATGTTGGAACTACGAAAGGTAAAATTCTCTTCTTTCTTCCAAAGCTTTCAATTTGTCTTGTAGTATGGCAATTGTGATGCCACTGGATCAGGTGTTTTGTTTCATTGCTTGAAGTCATGATTGACTAAGCAGTGAGTGTTTGGTGTGGAAAGCCTTTGTCTGCAAATTATTGCTAGGGCCCCACGGTGGGCGCCAATTGTGGACGCTGGTTTTCGACCGAGGTCCCCAATCAGAATTTGTAAGTTGGGCACTAGCAATCCTGCAAAAAACAAGGAGAGTGGACGAGAGTAGGCTACCACCGGTGTGGTGGATACCGGGTACACTCCGACGCCCAGTCAGTGGCAAGAAATAAGTTTGTGTAAAATGGGAAAGCAAGGTTGAATATTACCTCTACTTCCTTTGTTTGGCCGTGAGGGCCGTGTAATATATGAAGGGATCAAGGATTGAGAGTATGAAGTATTAGGGTGAGAAAAATGAGACTTGAATGCTTTCTTCCTGTATTCTTTTCATATTTATAGATAAAACATGATCTGAGGTTTGGTGTATTTGGTAATGGTTTTGGAGTAAGTAAGGATTAGTGCTAGAGTTAGGTTAAGTGGAGTGGTGGGGATTAGTGCTAGAGTTAGGTTAAGTGGAGTGGCCATGCTTTATGATTTTAATTGTAATCAAATACATAATTCTTTGGGCTTTGGTTTCGGCCTATGATGGGCTTAAGGTGAAAGACAGTTTAACCCTTAGACCAAATTTGGCTCTTACAATTATATACTCTCGTTTTCCTGAATTGGCTATGAATGAAACTTTTAATGAACCCCCAAATTTATTAGATTTTCAATTCAAATCTTTAAATTATAAGATTATAGACGGGCCCCTAACATATTACATATCAACGGGCCCTAACAATTGTGAAATATTATTTTAAGATTTGTTTATTCAAATTTATCATTTAGGTCATTTTTTCTTCCCCAAATATCCGATGTTTTTTTTTATGTCTCAAGACTCAAGTAGAGACACTAAAATATAGATTCGGATCCGTAAAAAAATACAGATTTAGATGCATGTAATATTAGTGCAGGTTTTTGAAATATTCAGATCAGTAAAAATTCCGATTTTTTTTATGTTTTTTATTATTTAATATTAAACATCTGAAATAAAATAAAATTAAATATATAATTAAACATTAACAATTCAACATCCAAAATAACATATACAATTCAAAATACATCTAAAATAAATTAAATTAATAAAAATCATAATTTTTATGTCCGGATCCATGCAGATCTTAAAAAACTAAATTTGGATCCGTATTTTTTATTAATGCATATCTAGATTTGTCTGGATCCATATATAGTTGTCATCCTTAGTTTTAAGTCTCAGTATAACTTATTTTAAGATATTTGCATAATTACATTATGTAAAAATATGACTTATTCTAAGAAATTTTATCTTAATATAAAAAATTAGAATTTTTTACTTTTATATGAAGTTTTGAAAGGCCATTTAATTTTTTAAATCTCAAATATACCCCTTTATATATTTACTAATTATAGTTAAATATTAATTTATTATATTATTGTTGATATATATAAATATATAGCTTTTTTTAATTTTTAACTTTAAATAATTTGATATCATATTTTATATGTGAAATAATTTATTTTTTTGGCTAGTTTATATGATTAAACTAAAAAATCACCTCTATGAATAAATAATATTATATATGTCAAATAAAGTAAGCATGTTATATTTTTAATTTAAAGTATTTGGATATTATCATCAATTAATGTGTGTGTATGTAATAGTTTTTTAATTACGTTTTCCAATTATCTAACTTATAAAATATAAGCCCATAAGGGAGTGTCCGGATAGTTTTCAAATAATTATATTTAGCTTGTCACATGAGTTTGGATAAAAAATTAAATTTGGACTTTGTTCATCCACTTAAATCTAAAATATCATAAGATATTTATTTAGAAAAATAAATAATTTACACTTATATTCAGATGTTTAAAATAAAAATAAACACGTCATTGAAATATTTGTATTTGCACCTATTCAAACTTCTGCTAAAATTATCATAAGAAGTGATATCAGAAGAAAACTCCCAAAGCCAAGTGAATTGAAAAAAAAATGAGTTTTAATCTTCTTCATTATTCCCCACCTCTTTTTCTATCAATAAAATTTTAGAGCATTCATATTATATATAAAACAAAAAAAAAAAAAAAAAAAAGGAAAAAGTGTAATTAAAATATATATATTTCTAACTCCTTTATGTATTCAACAATTATAAAGATCTAAAACATCAGATCCAAACATTTTTTTTTTGAATTTTTGAAAATCCCGCAGTCAAATCACCTCTTCCGAATTTAAGTGGAGAGCAGGTAAAATTCTCGGATGTTCCAGGTTCTTACAAAAAATACACTCACTGGATTCAAACTCATGATCTCAATGTGAGATCCTAAACCCTACATAATCAAACTGTTGTGATATAAACAATCACTATAAAGAAGAAGTGAGAGAAAAATTCTTATTTATTACACAAACAAAAGAATTACAAAGCTTTAAATCAAAGCTTTACAAAAAAAAACTTCCAACTCTCTTTACTCTCTATTACTCTGTTTCACTCACAGATTTTGGGATTCTGGGATGCTAAACATTGAATCTATGGCTCCTTTTTATAGGGCCAAAACGTGTGCTACAGTGCCACACGTTTTGGCCAGTTGGTAACGCGTTATGCGTTACTCGTTCTTCATGCACCGTTATGCATTTGCATGCATAAGCATGAACCAGCTGGAGCTTGTAGCATGCAGCTGGACTCCAACAAATCTCCCACTCGGTGAAGATTTGCCCTAAAATCTGAGCCGACCATCAATCCCCCAAACCGGATCCTCAAAAGGATCCACCCCTGGCTGCATCTGTATGACTGCCTACGTACCATGAGTTGGGATCAAGCCAATCGTAGTTCTCTGTATCTCCATACTTTGACTATATGGAGAGTTTTGTCATCCCGGTTATGGCACGACAGATTTCAAGCTTCTCCTTCGGTAAAACTTTTGTGAACATATCGGCACCATTGTCATCAGTGTGAATCTTTCTGAGTTCTAACAGCTTTGAACTCAGGACGTCTCGTATCCAGTGATACCTCACATCGATATGTTTTGACCTCGAGTGAAAAGTAGAATTTTTACCAAGGTAGATAGCACTTTGACTATCACAGTACAAAGTGTACTTCTCCTGCTTGAAACCCAATTCCTGGATAAGTGTCTTCATCCACAGTAATTCCTTGCAAGCTTCTGTTACTGTAATGAATTCTACCTCTGTTGTAGAGAGTGCAACACATCTCTGCAACCTTGACTGTCATGCCACAGCTCCCCCTGGGAGAGTAATTAGATACCCCGAAGTAGACTTGCGGTATCAACATCACCTGCCATATCTGAATCGGTGTAGCCCATTAACACTGGCTTGTTGCTTCCAAAACATAGTCTCATTTTGGATGTGCCTCGAAGATACCGCATTATCCATTTGATGGCATTCCAGTGTTCTTTTCCTGGATTTGACATAAATCGACTGACCAATCCAACTGCGTGTGTTAGGTCTGGCCTTGTGCACACCATGGCATACATGAGACTTCCCACTGCTGAGGTGTATGGAACCTGTTTCATTTCCTCCTTCTCTATTTCAGTAGAGGGACTATGTTGTGTGCTCAATCTAAAGTGGGTAGCAAGAGGAGTGCTAACTGATTTAGCCTTGTCCATCTGAAATCGCTGAAGTACCTTCTTGATGTACTTCTCATGTGACAAGTATAATTTCTTGCTTTTCGATCACGACCGATCCTGATGCCAAGAATCTATTTTGCTGGCCCAAGTCTTTCATCTCAAAAGACTTACTCAATTGCTGCTTCAAATCATCAATCCTTGATTGATTCCGGCAAACTATCAACATATCATCTACATACAACAGTAAGATGATAAAGTTATCGTCGGAAAATTTGTGAACGAAAACACAATGGTCTGAAGTAGTCTTCTTGTATCCTTGCTCCCTCATAACTGACTCAAACTTCACGTACCACTGTCTCGGTGCATGTTTCAAACCATAGAGGTTTTTCCTGAGTCTGCACACATGGTCCTCTTTGCCTTTAACTCTGAAGTCTTCTGGTTGCTCCATATAAATTTCTTCTTCCAGATCCCCATGAAGAAATGTGGTCTTGACATCCATCTGTTCAATCTCCAAGTCAATGCTTGCTGCTAAGCTGAGTATCACTCTAATGGATGACATCTTCACAACTGGAGAGAAGATTACATCAAAGTCAATGTCTATCCTCTGATTGAATCCCTTGACAACTAGTCTAGCTTTGTACCGGGGTTGTGAAGTGTGTTTCTGTTGTTTCACTCTGTACACCCATTTTTTTTCAAAGCCCTTTTGCCTTTTGGCAATTTCTGTTGGAGTTGGTGCTTGGCGCGCTAAATTTTGTTGTATTTATTGTAAATACGATGTACATTATATTTTATTATGAATAAAATTAAGTAATTTTCATCAATATAAGCTTATATATGGTAAAGGCGTAAATGACCGTAGAATGAATAGTTGTGACATAATTGCAAAAATGCCGTAATTGTTACTGAGAAATGTCACAATATGATTCATTCTTAAAATATTCCCGGTCAAAGTTTATATACATGGTCGGTTAGTAAACCCGTGAGACCGGTACTTGTCGTATATTAGAATCATTCTAATGGTTTATCTCAGTAAACCATGAGTATTGGGAGACTCATATAGGCACATAGGTATTTATTAGATAAATAATGAACAACTCATTCGAAGATTCCTGATAGATGGTACACTAACGTCAATAGGAATCTTTACGAGTCGAATAACATATTAGCTCATTTGACTTGTGATACCACTGGGGATATGTGAGATATCTTCCATACTTTGATGACAGTCACGTCAGCGATCTTTTTAGATCAGACCTCCTCATATTCATTGGGTATGGACTGATACTCACGATATATTGTGATGTATCTAGATAGGTGTACGAGATTTAGGTGTCCAATTTGTGATTCTTTGAAATCATTGGCCGATGTATGATTCGGAAATGAGTTCCGAATATTTACTAAGAATCATAATTATGTCGCGACACATGAATTGTTCATAGCTGAGATTTGACGTTTAATCTAAATCTCCGTAACAATTCAGATAACCTATGACAGATGGATTATATATATGCGATGACTTCGACTTGGATGGTTCAACTCGATTATCTGTGGTCCTCGTAATTTATGAGTGGACAAGTTACGGACATGGAAATGGTTTCTGTGACAGATAAACTTGAACCTAGAGAGTCCCACAATATAAAGTGTACTCGTTGAGCACTTGGGCAATTAATTATGGATAATTCGGATTATTCATAATTTACACAAGCACTTGTTAAAAATTGTTCAAATTTTCGGCCACAATAGGTTTTAAGTATAAAATGAAATTGTTTTCATTTTGTTCAAGTTTTAACCATTCTCATGTGTTGAGAAAAATAAAGAAAAAGAGGGCTTAGGGTTTATCAAGAATTATCAACACCAAGGAGAAGAAAAATAAAGAAATTGGAGCTTGAATTAAGGTAATCAAGAATTCCTAATTTCTATTTTCTTAAGATTTTGTTTCTTGAGCATGTAAATATGTATAGGATATATAGTACATGTTAAATATACATATGGATCTTGGATATATATGTTTGAAACAAAACTTGGTGATGATAGTTTTATTAACCTTAATAATTCTTTATTTAGCATGTGTATAAGATTAATTAGGAAATTAATCTCAAAAATTAAAATTTCCATTCTAGAGTGATTTTACCACTCTAATGTTGCCTATAATTGTTCTTGGGACTTTGTATTATGGTAGTTAAAATTGGTGTAAATTAATTGGATTAATTTAGTGATTAAATTGAATTAAGGCATGAAAAATGGATAAATAATTTTCTGGATCAGATCTGAAATTGGTTATTAAAACAGAATATTTTTCATGTAAGAATATATTTTTTGGATGATTTTGGATGTGTATTGGGTGGCGGATAAATTCCGGAAATTGTTCCGGGGTGAAAACGCGAGAAAACGGCGAAATTCACGTCAAAACGGTTCGTGACGTGCCGGCTGTGATCCCAGGGAACTGAGCACTGTTCGGGCAACCCAAGGGCTGACCGAACACTGCCCAAATGTCCGGGATGACCCAGCTAGACGGTTGGTCAACTGGTTTGACCGTTTGCCCGTTACTCGTAGATTTGTCGAAAAATATTTTCGTAAAATAATTTGTCGTGTAACCAAATATATTATATTATTAAATGTTAATAAATAATATATTTAAACTTGTTTGAGGAAATTATAAATATTTGATATTTATTAATTTGCTCGGGAAATTTTTTAAAATGTTTAAAAACTTTTTCTCCCTCCGCCGCGAGCTTCCGCTGCGCTTACCCCAATAAAATGGTATCAGAGCGTCTGATCCGACATCCAAAATAATTTTTCATGCCTTAAATATTTGATATTTAATTCAATTTATTTTACACATGCTTGAGAATTAATTGATTAGATCAATTATTTAACTGTTCGACAGTTTTTGTAAAATCCATTTAATAAGGCTTTTTATTTTATGAATGTATTGTACACTAATAGGTCCATCTCGTCAATACGAATATAAATACTTTTCCTGACACCGTGGTTGTATCTGCCAAAGCAGTGCGTCTATGGTTAATGGAAATTTGATTATATCGGTAAAACTTATTTGATAAGAAACAAATTCGAGCGAACGTGCATACCAATAGATGCCAAAACAGTGAGGTGATGCATTAGTACCTTGGATATGTACATTGACGAGTATTGCATTGAATACGCCCCATCCAATAGATGTCAAAGCAGTGAGGATCAGAAACGGTTCATGACCTATTTAAAGAGTCACATTGGATGTGATTGGTAATTGTTACCTACTTTCAAATATATTTGGGTACAATGTGCCGAAGCTGTGTGTTCAAATATATTTGTGAGGTCTACTTCCTGCTATAGAATTTAATTTAATTATTGAATTCTCGTATTTTATTTGGGGATTATCAATTTATGTAAATTAGTGGGAGGGCATCCTTATATTAAAATCCATGATATGTTGGATGTTTTTGTGATATTGATGAAATTAATTTTATCTGCTAACTCATGTTTCTTTTGTAAAGTTTGTGATGACAGCTATTACTTCCGCTAATCCGATTGCTCGTCAACTGGACGCGAACAAATTGATTGGTCCTGAGAACTTTAGTGAATGGGAATTGGATCTTAAGATTGTCTTAAGGTCCCAGAAGTTGGGTTATGTGCTGGATAATCCAGTGCCGCTGGATATTGCATCAGAGTCATTACCTGAAGAGATGGAGGTATTTGAGAAATGGAAGGATGATGATTTGAGAGTCAAGTCACTCATTCTATGTTTTATGTCTTCTGATCTAAAGAGGCAATATGCTGATATGCCTGACTCCTATAACATAATAACTCAACTTCGGGAGCTTTTTCTAAACCATGAGCCAAACCTGGTGTACAGAATCTCTATGGAATTGTTCCACGCTCGTTTGGCTGATGGCAAGCCTGTGAGTCCACATGTCCTACACATGATGGATCTCATGGAGCAGCTCCGAAAGTTTGACTTTCAGCTGAATGAGACTTTGGGCAGGAATTTGATTCTTGGCTCACTCCCACCGACATATTCCCAATTCATTATGAACTTCAACATACATGGAATTCGTTGTTCCTACAGTCAGTTGCATATGATGCTTCAGACTACTGAGGAGGACATCAAGAAGAGTGTGCCGACACTCATCTCAAATTCCTCTTTGCCTAGTTCTTCTTCTCAATCTGCGAGATCGAGTAAGAAGAAGAAAAAAAAGGCAAAGAAGATTGGCTCTGGTATTTTTCTGAAAGGAAAAGTTGAAAAGCCAGGCAAGTCGAAGAAGAAGAAAGCAGCCGAGGACAAGTGCCACCACTGTGGCAAAATTTGACATTCGAGGCGTAATTGTCCAGCCTACATAGCTTCCGTCAGACGGGAGAGAGCCTCCGCATCAGGTATGTTTATTTTCCATATCATTGATATTTCGTTGGCTTGTGAAGCCATTCGTTCTGGATGGGTTTTTGATTCTGCTAGTTCGACTCACATCTGTAATTCGTTGCAGAGGCTGAAGGTCAGTAGAATGCTGAATCCAGGCGAGATGCAGCTTCGTTTTGGAAATGTAGATTCCTTATCTGCGGCAGCCGTTGGCGAATATGAGATTCTTCTATCCAGAGGCAGCATCATTTTGACATATTATGTTTTTGTGTCTGGTTGTGTAGCTAATATTATCTCATTGTTTGTATTAGATACAAAAGGATAATGTACATATTAAGAATCGTTCTATGTATATATATGATATGAATGATGTTTGGTTACACAAATGTTCAAATTCGCAAGGTCATTATATTTTACATGCCATTAGAGATGTTTATGAAATTGGGGATAATAAACGTAAAAGATCTGAAATAACTGATACTGAATTGTGGCATATGCAGTTAGGTCATATAGGTGTATGATGCCTAACCCAGTTGGTTAAGAATGGTCTTATTGAGAATCTAACCATACAATCTTTTCCAACTTGCGAATCTTGTATTCAGGGTAAAATGACCAAAGCCTCATTTACTGGTGTTGGACATCGAGCCACTGACTTATTGGAGCTTGTACATAGTGATGTATGTGGTCCCATAAGTCACATTGTTCATAGTGGTTTTTCTTATTTCGTAACATTTACCGATGATTTGTCATGGTATGATTATGTTTATTTGATGAAACATAAATCAGAAACCTTTGAAAAGTTTTAAGAATTTCGAAACGAAGTAGAAAAACAAACTGGTAAATTCATCAAATGTCTTCGATCGGATCAAGACGGTGAATATATGAGTAGTGAATTCACCGAGTATCTTAAAGAGAATGGGATTCTCGCTCAATATAATCATTCGGGTACTGCATAACACAATGGAGTATCTGAAAGGAGAAATCATAATTTATTGGATATGGTCCGATCTATGTTGAGTTTCACAGATCTACCTTACTTTTTTGTTGAGTATGCTCCTTTAACTGCTGCATATCTGCTGAATAGGGTTCCTTCTAAAGCTGTTCCCACTACTCCTTATGAGATATGAGTTGGTAGGAAACTGAACCTTAATTATATTAGGGTTTGGGGATGTCCTACATACGTCAGAGTGACACAGCATGATAAACTTTTTCCTCGAGGGTGAAAAGTTAGGTTTGTTGGATATCCTTCGAATTCCAAAGGATATCAATTCTATGAACTCGAGCATCGAAATGTGTTCGTAGCTCGTTTTTCCAGATTTATTGAAGAAGAATTATTGGCAAAAGGTGGTAATCATAGAAGGGTTGAACTTGATGAAGTCCAACCTATAGATGACAAACCGATAGAAAACTCACAGATTCAGACAAAAGCAGAACTTTCTAGTTCCACTCTCCGTAGGTCTACTAGGATATCGAGACCTCATGAGCGCTTGTATTTGATACAAGACAAAAGTCTCAATGTGCTTCTCGTGGAGGAGACTGATCCGTATACCTATAGAGAAGCAATGTTAGACATTGATTCCGTTAAATGGCAAGAAGCCATGTATTCTGAAATGGACTCTATGCATTATAATCAAGTTTTGGACTTGGTTCCGCTTCCTGAGGGAATTGTTCCCGTAGGTTGTAAATGGGTTTACAAAATGAAGTGCGGGCCTGATGGGAAGGTTGAAACCTTCAAAGCTCGACTGAATGCTAAAGGTTACACTCAAAGGCTAGGTGTGGACTATGATGAAACCTTTTCACTGGTAGCGATACTAAAGTCTATTAGGATTCTATTGGCTATCGATGGTTACCATAACTATGATATTTGGCAAATGGATGTCAAAATGGCTTTTCTTAATGGATTTCTTGATGAAGAAATCTATATGTCAAAACTGATTACCATGACTCAAAATGACGCAGCAGGATAAACTTTTTCCTCGAGGGTGAAAAGTTAGGTTTGTTGGATATCCTTCGAATTCCAAAGGATATAAATTCTATGAACCCGAGCATCGAAATGTGTTCGTAGCTCATTTTGCCAGATTTCTTGAAGAAGAATTCTTGGCAGAAGGTGGTAATCATAGAAGGGTTGAACTTGATGAAGTCCAACCTATAGATGACAGACCGATAGAGGACTCACAGGTTCAGACAGAAACAGAACCTTCTAGTTCCACTCTTTGTAGGTCTACTAGGATATAGAGACCTCATGAGCGCTTGTATTTGATACAAGACAAGAGTCTCGATGTGCTTCTCGTGGAGGAGACTGATCCATATACCTATAGAGAAACAATGTTAGATATTGATTCCGCTAAATGGCAAGAAGCCATGAATTCTTAAATGGACTATATGCATTATAATCAAGTTTGTGACTTGGTTCAGCTTCCTGAGGGAATTGTTCCCGTAGGTTGTAAATGGGTTTACAAAAGGAAGCGCGGGCCCGATGGGAAGGTTGAAACCTTCAAAGCCCGATTGGTTGCTAAAGGTTACACTCAAAGGCCATGTGTGGACTATGATGAAACCTTTTCACCGGTAGCGATACTAAAGTCTATTAGGATTTTATTGGCTATCGCTGCTTACCATGACTATGATATTTGGTAAATGGATGTCAAAACGGCTTTTCTTAATGGATTTCTTGATGAAGAAATCTATATGGAACAACCAGAGGGTTTTGTCTCCAGCCAAAATTCGGGCATGGTATGTAAGCTTAAGAAGTCCATTTATGGACTTAAATAAGCTTCGCGGAGTTGGAATCTTCGTTTTGATGAGGTAATCAGATTGTCTGGTTTTCTCAAAAACGAAGAAGAACCTTGTGTTTATAAGAAGTTTAGTGAAAATATGATCGTGTTCTTAGTGTTATATGTTGACGACATCCTGATCATTGGAAATGATCTTGGAATGATGCAGGGTGTTAAAGCATACCTCTGTAAAAACTTTTCCATGAAAGACTTGGGTGAAGCTTCCTATATACTTGGTATAAAACTCTATAGAGATAGAGAAATGAAGCTTATTGGGTTATCCCAATCTACGTACATAGATAAGATCCTAGAAAGGTACAACTTTAGCAATTGTAAAATTGCTAATATACCTTTTCGACATGACATTCATCTTACAAAGAATATGTGTCCTTAGACGGAAGATGAAAAGGCTAGAATGTCCAGCCAACCTTATGCATCATGCTTAGGAAGCATCATGTATGACATGTTATGTAAGGATAAGTTTCTTATTTATGGAGAAGGTGATTTACAGGTAAGAGGATATACAGATTCTGACTTTCAGTCAGATCCTGATGATAGAAAGTCTACCTCAGGTTTTGTATTTACTTTTAATAATGCTGCAGTCAATTGGAAGTGTTGCAAACAAAGATCAACGACTGATTCCACCACTGAGGCAGAATATATTGCGGCATCAGATGCTGCAAAAGAAGCTATATGTATTAGAAAATTTATCACTGAATTGGGAGTTGTCCCAAGTATGGAGGATTCGATCCTGTTGTTCTGTGATAACAGTGGTGCCGTTGCATAAGCAAAAGAACCCAGAGCGCATCAGAAATCAAAACATGTGGAACGGAAGTACCACATTATTCGTGAGATCATCGCTCGAGGAGATGTTGCCATATGTAAGATATCTGGCGAGGACAACATAGCAGACCCGCTTACGAAGGCCTTGCCTCCGAGACTATATGATAGACATGTAGAGGCGATGGGTATTAGATACCATCAAATTTGACACTAGAGCAAGTGGGAGAAAATGTTGGAGTTGGTGCTTGGCGCGCTAAATTTTGTTGTATTTATTGTAAATACGATGTATATTATATTTTATTATGAATAAAATTAAGTAATTTTCATCAATATAATCTTATAAATGGTAAATGCGTAAATGACCGTAGAATGAATAGTTGTGACATAATTACAAAAACTTCGCAATTGTTACTGAGAAATGTCACAATATGATTCATTCTTAAAATATTCCCGGTCAAGGTTTACATACCCGGTCGATTAGCAAACCCGTGAGACCGGTACGTGTCGTATATTAGAATCGTTCTAATGGTTTATCTCAGTAAACCATGAGTCTTGGGAGACTCATATAGGCACGTAGGTATTTATTGGATAAATATTGAACGACTCATTCGAAGATTCCTGATAGATGGTACACCAACGTCAATAGGAATCTTTACGAGTCGAATAGCATATTAGCTCATTTGACTTGTGATACCACTGTGGATATGTGAGATATACTTCATACTTTGATGACAGTCACGTCAGCGATCTTTTTAGATCAGACCTCCCCTTTTTCATTGGGTATGGACTAATACTCACGATATATTGTGATGTATCCAGAAAGGATCTGTCAGTCCCGTGTACGGGATTTAGGTGTCCAATTTGTAATTCTTTGAAATCATTGGCCGAGGTATGATTCGGAAATGAGTTCCGAATATTTGCTAAGAATCATAATTATGTCGCGACACATGAATTGTTCATAGCTGAGATTTGACGTTTAATCTAAATCTCCGGAACAATTCGGATAACCTATGACAGAGGGATTATATATATGCGATGACTTCGACTTGGATGGTTCAACTCGATTATATGTGGTCCTCGTAATTTGTGAGTGGACAAGTTACGGACATGGAAATGGTTTCCGTGACAGATAAACTTGAACTTAGAGAGTCCCACAATATAAAGTGTATTCGTTGAGCACTTGGGCAATTAATTATGGATAATTCGGATTATTCATGATTTACACATGCGTATTAAATAATGTGTATTTATATACGGTACATGATTTAGTTTAGATACACATTCTTAACCTATTGGATTTTGACACTTGTTTTATTAATATTATTAATTGTTATTTAATTATTAATAATAATAAAATGGAAGAATATTCTTGGAATATTTTTCCATGTATTTATTTTGTCATTTTGTTAATAATTAAATGAATTAATTGATTTGTTAATTGATTTATTACATGAATATGCTTTAATTTGGTAAATTTTGATTTGCCAAACCATGTGTATTTGACACATGGATTTTTTAATTAACAAAATCAAAATAAAATCAATTTTGGATAAGATCAAATTGATGTCAAATTCTTGGCCATACAAATTATTCAAATTTTCAGCCACAATAGGTTTTAAGTATAAAATGAAATTGTTTTCATTTTGTTCAAGTTTTAACCATTCTCATGTGTTGAGAAAAATAAAGAAAAAGAGGGCTTAGGGTTTATCAAGAATTATCAACACCAAGGAGAAGAAAAATAAAGAAATTGGAGCTTGAATCAAGGTAATCAAGAATTCCTAATTTCTATTTTCTTAAGATTTTGTTTCTTGAGCATGTAAATATGTATAGGATATATATTACATGTTAAATATACATATGGATCTTGGATATATATGTTTGAAACAAAACTTGGTGATGATAGTTTTATTAACCTTAATAATTTCTTTATTTAGCATGTATAATAAGATTAATTAGGGAATTAATCTCCAAAATTAAAATTGTCATTCTATAGTGATTTTACCACTCTAAGGTTGCCTAGAATTTTTCTTGGGACTTTGTATTGTGGTAGTTAAATTTGGTGTAAATTAATTGGATTAATTTAGTGATTAAATTGAATTAAGGCATGAAAAATGGATAAATAATTTTCTGGATCAGATCTGAAATTGGTTATTAAAACAGAATATTTTTCATATAAAAATATGTTGTTTGGATGATTTTGGATGTGTATTGGGTGGCAGATAAATTTCGGAAATTGTTCCGGGACGAAAACGCGAGAAAACGGTGAAATTCGCATAAAAACGGGTTCGTGACGTGACGACTGTGATCCCAGCGAACTGGGCACTGTTCGGGCAGCCCAAGGGCTGACCGAACACTGCCCAAATATACAGGATGACCTCGGCGGTTGGTCAACTGGTTTGACCGTTTGCCCGTTACGCGTAGATTTGTCGAAAAATGTTTTTCTAAAATAATTCGTCGTGTAACCAAATATATTATGTTATAAAAATATTAATAAATAATATATTTAAACTTGTTTATTATAAATATTTGATATTTATTAATTTGCTCGGGAAATTTTTTAAAATGTTTAAAAACTTTTTCGCTCTCCGCCTCGAGCTTCCGCTGCGCTTACCCCAACAATTTCACCAACTCGAAAATGTGACTGTGATGCAAAGATTTCATCTCATCTTGCATGGCTTCCTCCCACTTTTCTTTGTTCTATGTTTCCACAGCCTCCTTGTAGCTCTCGGGTTCTCCCCCGTCAGTAAGCAGCACATACTCATATGCATAGTATTTCGTTGAAGGTCGCCATTCTCTATCAGACCTTTTCTGTGGAACTGTTGGTGTAGCTTCTGGTACTGGTGGTTGATCATGATCATCATCTCTGGGAGCTTCAACACATGTACCATCATGATTGGGAACCTCATCTTCAACATGTATTGACACCGGTGTATGAGGTTCTGGATTCACATCAATATTTCTGTATTGCTGGGGCATTATCTTTAGTTCATTTCTGATATCTTCTTTAGTATGATCTTCAACGAAGACAACATCTCGGCTTCTGAGAATCTTCTTCTCAACAGGATCATACAGTTTGTAGCCGAAATCATCCAGACCATAGCCAATAAAAACACATTGTCGCATCTTTGCATCAAGTTTGGATCTTTCGTCCTTTGGGATATGTACAAATGCTTTGCACCCAAAGACATGTAAGTGTTCATATGACACTTCTTTTCCTGTCCATGCTTGATTAGGAACATTACCTTTTAGTGCGACTGCTGGGGACATGTTCAAAACATGTACGGTTGTGCTGAGTGCCTCCCACATAATGCCTTCAGTAGCTTGGCTTGTGAGAGCAAGCTTCTGACCCTTTCGTACAAGGTTTTGTTCATCCTCTCAGCTAGACCATTCAGCTGAGGTGTCTTGGGAGGTGTCGTTTGATGTCGGATTTCTTGTATCTTGCAGTACTGATCAAACTGACCTCTGTACTCTCCATCATTGTCCGTTCTGATGCATTTCAGTTTCTTACCGGTTTCTCTCTCTACCAGGGCATGAAACTCATTGAACACTCTCAACACTTGATCTTTTGTCTTCAAGGTGTATACTCATATCTTCCTTGAATGATCGTCTATAAATGTCACAAAATAAAGTGACCCACCAAGTGTTATTGTCTGCATCGGACCACATACATCTGAATATATGAGATCAAGTACCTCCGGTTTTCGTTGAGGTGGGGAGCTCTAGAAGGACACTATGTTCTGCTTTCCAGCCATGCAATGTTCACACTTCTGTAAGTGTGAGTTCTTAAAGCCGGGAAGAACATTCCATCGGCGCAGTACTTCCATCCCCATTTGACTCATATGACCGAGCTTTTTATGTCATAGCCCGGCTGTCTCATTACTATTGATTGTATTTATGCTACTATTGGAAAGTTTAGCATGCATCAAATACAGTGTTGAGTCTTTCTTACCTCGTGCCATCACCATTGATCCTTTTAGTGAGCTTTCATGTGCTGTCACTAAAGGTGCTACAGAAGCCTTCATCATCCAGCTTGCCTGTTGAGATCAGGTTTAACCGGATATCTGGGATGTGCTTGACTCACTTCAACACTAGCATTGTTTCATTGTCTGTTTCAAGGCAGAAATCTCCAATACCGACGACTTTGGATTGGCCGTCATTCCACATCCTTACAACACCGTAGTCCCCTAGCGTGTAAGATGAAAAGAAGTCTCTGTGAGATGTGTGACCGGTGCGTAATCACACGCGTATAACGCAAGCGCACGTATCGTTCAAGTAGTATAAAAAGTATTGATCCCACAAGGACTTAATACCTAATCTATTAATTTTATGAGGTCAAATGATTACTAGTATCTAACAGGTTGATTGATTGATTTGAAATGGTGATGATTTTAAATTTAAAAAAACAAGTAAATAAAATTGCACGAAAGTAGGTTTAAGAAAATTCAATATTAGGAAACTATCTAGGGTTGTGAATCTTTTTGATATCTTTTAAAAGATAAAGTGGTTATTTCATGTTTGTATAATAAATCGGTTTACTAACCTGGAACACGAAATTATGCGAAAGCCTCTGTCGATGGTCAGACGTAAATATCCAGTATAACCCAATTGAACCATATGTCTATGTCAACCAAATTACCTGGATTCATTAAGTTTAAGTTCCAATTATGCCTACCCCCGCCCGACAGGTATATGTCTATCCTGTAAGGAAATCTATTAAAGGGTTCTCTATCATCAAGGAAGATTGTGGGCTATTAAGTCTAAGGCTGAAACCTAAAATTCCTTTGTCAAGTTTATTTTAGATTTATCAGATCAATCTTATTAGTGGCCAATTAACAAGAAGCATTGAGCTTAAGACTTAATAAATAAACCTTTAAATTACTCAAACTATAAAATAACCCCTTATAAACCGGTGATATTAGAATTCACACAACCCCAGATAACTAATTTAGTTACGACACATAACAAGGGCTAGTAAAAACTTAAAAGTAAAAGACATAAAGTAAAAATGCTGAAAAGTAATTGCGGTAAAGTAAAAGCTGAAAAGTAAATTACAATAAAATAAAATGCTAAGGTAAAAAGATCAACTTTTACTACTACTAATTTAGATATCTCCCTTAATATAATATATTAACTTGTGATTATTTTACCAACCAGCCATATAGGCGGTAACCTGATTAAGTCAAATTAAGTCCAACCAGCCATAAAGGCGGAACCAAAATAAACCTGCCATATAGGCGGTAAGAAAATTTAATTACCAACCGATCAATCTGGCTGTATCCTTGCTTAGTCAGGTTTAAACCAGTTTAAAATGAATTACCAACCGACCAATATAACGGTATCCTCATTAAGTCAAATTTTAAATAGTGAATATATTATATTTAAGGGAGATTAATCTAAATAGCAGTAATAAAAGTTTTACCTTTCACCCTAACATGGGGAAGTTACCTCCTCATGTTGAATAGTAAAAACTGTAAAAGTAAAGAAAGTAAATTACTATTATTACAGAACGTAATTAAAATTAATTACAAAACTGAAATTAAAATAAACTAGATAGAAAACTCCCTATTTAAATCAGAGAATTCTGAGAGAAATGTACATCTGAAATTGAAATTTTGAGCTTTATTTATAGGTGTCAATAAGCCCCACGCGTCGCGACGCACACGTTTCTTCTTGCGTCGTGACGCGCTGACGTGTCAAGCGCTGATTCGTCCATTTCAGATTCTCATCTGCCACGTGCAATTCGGATAAATGAGTCAATAATTGAGCTGACGTGGCGATGATGTGGCGACACGTGGCGAAAGTGATTATCAGCACCATAGAATTGCGACACGTGGCACGCTGTGATTGGCTGATGATGACGTGGCTGACACGTGGCAGATTGACTCGGTCTTCTGCTGACGTGGATGATGACGTGGCTGACACGCAAGATGACACGTGTCGACACGTGGCGATGGCGATTGTCGGCACCATAGGATGATGACACGTGGCACGCACGCATGTTAGCAGATCGGCTGTGATGTTGACACGTGGCACGGCGCACGTTAGCATGGATCGGTGCACCTTAGCAAAGTCAAACTTCTTGGATTCTGATATGTGTCCCCGGCGCACGTTAGCATGAGTGGGAAATAGTGATACATTGACCACTCATCAATGTGACGTGTATGGAGGCGCCACTATCTATCACCCAACTGGTCTCGTGGTTGGCAAGATTCACAACATTTTCCTCGTAGATAATGAGAAATTCTTTGGAGGTTTTTTTAGTGGTTGCAGTAGTAACTCTTTCTTGGTTAGAGTCATCATCCCTTATATTGTTGTCTCTGGACTGCTCGTTCTTCAATTTGTAGTAATCCCTCTTCATATGGCATTTATTTTTACAATGATAACATTCTATATCTATTGTTCTTGATTTACCTCGGTTCTTGTCTAATTTACCTGGGCCTCGGATTTTACTCTTCCTCTTTCTGTTAGTCTTCTCAGGCACTAAAGCTTCTGAGGTTGAGGCTGATGCCGTCCTTTGCATTCTCATCCTCTTTTCTTCCTCGAAGATTCTGGTTTTTACCATCTCCAGTGTGACTCTCCCATCTGAGGCTGAATTTATCACCGTAGATCTAAACGTTTCCCAAGATTCTGGTAACGTGTTTAGGAGTATTAAGCCATTTACCTCATCACCGAAGTCTATGCCCAATCCATAAAATTCTTTCATGATGCCGAGGAAATCATTGATATGGTCCGCCACAGCTGTACCTTCATCGTATTTAAACACCATCATCTTCTTGATTTAGTACAGCTTATTATTTCCAGTCTTTGCTCGAAAAAGCTCCTACAGCTTTCTCCATAAGACACGTGCATTTGTATCTTCACTAACATGATTACTATATTATCGTCGATGCACTGACGAATAGTACTGCATGTCTTCTGGTGAAGATTATTTCACCTTTCTTCAGACATTGCTTCTGGTTTCTCCTCCAGAAAGATTGATCCATCATAATCCTTCATATATAGAAGGTCTTTCATTCTTCCTCTCCATGTGAAATAATTTGTGATAGTCAACAAAATCATTTTTCCATTACCCTCATCCATCATAAAAAAATTCAAAGCAGAATTTCAAAAAACGGAGCTCACCGGTGCGTCCGGAATGGTCCAAAATGGTGGAAATGATACTTCGTTTGTCAAAATCCGACACAGTGACCAAAATGTAATATTTCAGAAGTTACAGAGGTCAAATTGTAATTTCCGAAAGTTCATGGGCCAAAATATAATTTCTAGAAAGTATAGGGACCTTTCTAGAAATATTTGTAATTCGCCGGAAAATACCACCGTGCTCGTCTCGTCGTGAAAAAATCGATGGTATGCTCAAAATCGATTTTTGATAATTTTCATCGGAACCGGATTTCCGAACCGAAGCTCTGTTTCTGAGTTTCGGGATTCCTCCGTGGAACCTTAGCTCATGATATCACTTGTTGTGATATAAACAATCACTATAAATGAGAAGTGAAAGAAAAATTCTTATTTATTACACAAACAAAAGAATTACAAAGCTTTACAAAAAAACTTCAAACTCTCTTTACTCTCTATTACTCTGTTTCACTCACATATTTTGGGATTCTGGGATGCTAAGCATTGGATCTATGGCTCCTTTTTATAGGGCCAAAACGTGTGCTACAGTGCCACACGTTTTGGTCAGTTGATAACCCGTTACGCGTTACTCGTTCTTCATGCACTGTCATGCATGTAAATGCATGAGCATGAACCAGCTGGAGCTTGTAGCATGCAGCTGGACTCCAACATAAACCATGTCTGATGTTAATCAATAATCAGCTTAATTTATTTATAAAACATATAATTTGATATTAGAGTAATATTAATGATACACGTTTTTTACACGAACTATTGTTAGGATGAAAACAAGTCAACACACTTAATGAGTTAATGAGGTCAAATAATATGGACTACGTAAAAATCATAAAATAATGGCACATCGATTTGTATAAAATAATTTACATATTGAGTACTTATATCTTTATTATTATTCTGTTTTTTCACTGTGTTTTTTCGTCTTCTTCGACTGTTTATTTGTCTTTATCTTGCTTTAAAAAAATTCAAACATGGAAAATGTTAAATTTAGCTTGATTTTATTTATTTTTATCATACTAAGAATATTTTTTAAACAATTGCTCTTGACGCAAGTAAAAAGTTGGCCCCAAAAGTACTTATCTTTAGAAACATTTAAGATTCGATTCAATTTGTGGGTGTCAACTAGTTAAATTGGTAAAAAAAATTGTGTTAAAAATGAAGTTTCGGATTTGAACTCGACTTATATAAGTGGAGAGTGGCACTACTACAAAATATATTTTTAATGACGTGAAACTTATGATGGTTTTAATAAAAAAATCATTAAAAATAAAAGATGACGATTTTTATAAATAACCGTCATCTTTTATTTGAGTATTTATGATGATTTTTTTTATAAAACCATCATAATTTTTTAAATATAACGGTTTTTATACTAACCGTCATTTTTTACTGTTAGTATTTATGACGGTGTGATAAGTGTGGTTTATACCCACTTATTCTGACATCCTTAGCCTATTATTTTGTTATGTTTCGAGCCATTTAATGTATTTTGTAGTATCTTTTATGTCTTATTTGTAGGAAGCATTAGAACATCGATAATGGAGCAAATACGTGTGTTTCGGAACCTATTGGGAGCATCGGACTCAAGAAGCAGTAAAAACCAGCATCAGCTGCGCACTGAAATTAAAAAGGCTATAACTTTTGATCTAGAAAGAGTTACGAGACCCATAATATATCGATTTGCATCTACTCGAGGAAATCTAGTCATTTACATACATTTTCCAGAGAGTTGGGCGCCGCAGCGCCCCCTGCGGAAGAAAACCTGCGAAAGCCAGGAAAGTGAATTTTAGGGTTTTTAACATGTATTATGACTCCCAGGCTCTACTATAAATATATCAGTTCGTCCAAAACTAAACGGGGAGGCTAATACACTGCACAAAATACAGAAATAAATATTTTTAGAGATCCAAGGAGAGGATTGAAGAGCGACAAGAGGAGACAAAAGCTGTGACATCCGAGGAGGAAAAGATTCAATTCGGGTTATATCTTCTAGTTTCTTTCTTAGAACTCTAATGATTTCCATTAGATTCATGAATTGTTTATCATTGATTTTATCTTCTATCATGAACTAACTCCTTAATTCTGGAGAATGATGTAATCTATGCTTGAACCTTGTATTGTGTATCAATTTTGTTATGAAGTTTTATTAATTTATTTATATTCTTTTGAGTTTAATGCTTCTTGATTGTTGGCCACAATTGAAGATGATGAATGTTTAGAATCTATCACTCGAGAGAGAAGATTTTGAATAGATCTAGAGAATATAACCTAGGATTTTATATAGTTCGAGAGAATTTGTAGTCCTTTGAAGTCGTTAATATAGAATCACAAAACGTAATGAGTCGTTAACTATTGGATTTTTATAGAGATATCGAAGTATGTAGTTGATGATATTTTCACTGATGCTCGAGAGAAGGAGTGGATATTTGCGGAATCTTGACTTATAAATAATATAACTGAACAAGGATTAATTGGTATGACAAATACATAGGCGACAGCTAGGTGAAATCAGGATACATAATCTCTATCGTATTAGTTCCTCCTATCTAAATATTTTTATATTTTTATTTATTTATTAAAAATCTTTATTATTTATTTTCTAAATAAAGTTAGGATTATCAATTGTAGTACTTAGTGCGAGTTAACGCAATCCATGTGGGTTCGACACTCTAAACTCATTTATACTAAAACTTGACACCGTACACTTGCGGTACGATACAAAAATATCACAACACGGTGTTTCCATAAAACCGTCATAATTTTTGAAATATAACAAAAGATGACGGTTTTTATATTACCGTCATATTTTGTTAGTGAAAAGATGACGATTTTTATAATAACCGTCATTTTTTTACTGCTAGTGTTATGACGGTTTTTTCAATAAAACAATCATAATTTTTAAATATAACAAAAGATGACGGTTTTTATAATAACCGTCATCTTTTTCTATTATTATTTATGACAATTTTTCATAAAAATGCATAATTTTTTAAATATATTAAAAGATGACGTTTTTTATAATATCTGTCATCGTTTTACTAACAAAAGATTATGATTTTTATAATAATCGTCATCTTTTACTGTTATTATTATCTTATTACTACTTAATAATAATAATAATAATAATAATAATAATAATAATAATAATAATAATAATACATTATTATTATTATTATTATTATAAAATAATTAATGATACTTAGGTTCATCATCACACACATATATATATTCATTACATTTTATAATAATAAACATATCATAACATGGTGGTAACTAAATTTATTTATTATTTTTTAAAAATTACTTAGGATTAAAAAAACATAATATAAATTTAAAACAACTTGGTGTCGTCCTGGTTCATTTCATTGTTTTATTAATGCAGGTTTAATTTAGATTCATGTTCCATTTCATTCAAGTGCATTTTTTTTTATATTTGATTTATATTTCAATTTATCGGTTATTAATTTAAATACATATAATTAATTTAAATTTTGCTTTCACCGTCATAAATTTTACTTCTTATCATTTTCAGATATTAGGAATTGGATTCGCAACATTGAACAACATGCCTTAAATAATGTCAATAATATTTTTTTGTAAGAACCGTCATAAAAAACTCGAGATTTTTTATGACCTTGCATAGACGGTTCAAAAACTGTCATAAAAAATCATTTAGAGCCGTAATAAAATGTCTTTTTATAGTAGTGGGGATTGAATTATCATTAGGCTAAAAAATTTAAGATTCAATTACTTGAAGCGACATGAGAAATTTAAACCCAGAAAAGGTTCATCGCCCCCTAGCAAAAACCTCTCAACTAAGAGAAAAAAACCATATCATCTCTACAACAACCATAGGTTTTGTGGTGATGGTAGAGACCCTCTCTTTTTTTCCTTTTTTTTTTTTTTTGCATTCTTCTCCCTCATTTGTTTTCACTTTCTCCTCTCGTCTTCTATTTTCTCATTCAATTCATTCATGCATATCTCCCTTTTTTACCTTTCAAGCTCTATTTTTTCTTCCAATTTCCATTCAACCCTTATTCTCCGACTGAATCTCATCCGAAAAAGTGTTTATTGATCTTCTCAGCTAAGGTCACTCTACTTATCTTCTTTGAGTTGGTTGGTTTTTGTTACTCAGATCTCTTGATCTATGAATCCTCTCATTTACAGTGGTAGTGTTCCAATATATATTATGTTGGATGTTTTTATGTTTTTCCTATTGTTTTTGCATGAATAATAATTCTTTTCTTTAGTATATAAAAGATTTATTTGAGTCAAATTGGTAGATCTATGATGAGTGGTAAATGTATCACTATTTTCCACTCATTTAACCTAATATTTTGTATAGTTTCTTGAGTTTTGGGAATATTTTGATGTGTTTTGTGTTATTTTGTAGATAAATAAAGTTTCAGGACATATTGGAGGTGATTTGGGGCCAAAACAGTGAAAAAGGACAGCAAAGGGCAAAATCATCATTTGGCGCATCGCGACGCCTAACGTGCGCCGCAGCTATGCTAACGTGCACCGGGACATGTGGACCAATCAGATGGATTTTGCTAAAATGTGCTGAATGCTAACGTGCGCCTGCAACGTGTCAACATCACAGCTAATCATGCTAACGTGCGCCGTGCCACGTGTCACCATCACATGCTGCCGACAATAATCATTGATGCTAAAATGCGTCTCCCACGTGTCAACATCTCAGCGAACCACGCTAACGTGCGTCGGGACACGTGTCGCAATCACATGCTTCCGACACTAATAATTCAACCGCCGACGTAAGCGTGACATGTGTCACGATCTCGCGAAGCCAATTTTCCATTTGTCGATGATCAACGCCCGCGTCGCGACGCACGACACCTACTGACGCCTATAAATTCTGCTCGAAATTTCAGTTTCAGATGTACCTTCCTCTCTGTAATTCTCTGAATAAATAAGGAGTTTGTATCTAGTTTTCTTTAAATTTCAGTTTTGTAATTAATTTTATTTACTTTCTGTAATAGTAATTTACTTTCTTTACTTTTTCAGTTTTTACTTTTCAGTTATGAGGAGGTAACTTCCCCCTGCTAGGGTGAAAATGTAAAACTTTTATTACTGCTATTTAGATTAATCTCCCTTAATTATAATATATTCACTATTTAAAATTTGACTTAACAAGGATACCGCTATATTGGTCGGTTGGTAATTAATTATAAACTGGTTTTAATCTGACTAAGCATGGATACCGCCTGGTTGGTCGGTTGGTAATTACCGCCTATATGGCTGGTTTATGGACAAATAATGATACAACATTTATGGTCAGTTGGACTTAATTTGACTTAATCAGGTTACCGCTAATATGGCTGGTTGGTAATATCACACAAGTTAATATATTACATTAAGGGAGATATCTAAAATAGTAGTGATAAAAGTAGATCTTCTATCCCTAGAATTTTCTTTTATTATATTTTTCCTTATTTACTTTCCAGCATTTTATTTTCAACATTTTACTTTATGTCTTTTATTTTTAAGTTTTTACTAGCCCTAGTTATGTGTCGTAACTAAGTTAGTTATCTAGGGTTGTGATGAAATCCAATATCACCGGTTTATAAGGGGTTAAATTACAGTTTGGGTAATATAAAGGTTTATTTATTGAGCTTTAATCGTAATGCTTTTTATTAACTGGCCATTAATAAAATTGAACTGGTAAACTTAAAATGAACTTGGAAAATAGATTTTAGGTTAAAGACCTTAGACTCAATAGCCCACGATCTTCCTTGAGGATAGATAACCATTTAATAGATTTTCTTACAAGATAGGAATATACATGTCGGGCGGGGGTAGCCATAATTGGAACTTAATCTTAATGAATTCAGGTAACATGGTTGACATAGGAATATGATTAATTGGGTTACATTGGGTATTTGTATTTGACCATCGGAAGAGACTTTTACATATTTCATGTTCCAGGTTAATAAATCAATATATTACACAAACGTAAAATCACCACTTCATATTTAAAAATATATTGGAAGAAATCACAATCCTGGATAGTTTTATAAATTTGAATTTTCCTCAAACTACTTTCGCGTAATTTTATTTACTTGTTTTTAAGTTTAAAGTCATCACTCAGTCAATCAATCAATCTATTAGATATTAGTAATCATTTGGCTTCATAAAAATCAATATCTTAGATTTTAAGTCCTCGTGGGATCGATACTTTTTATACTACTTGAACGATACGTGTGTTTGCGTTATACGCGTGTGATTTCACACCGGTCAAGTTTTTGGCGCCGTTGACGGGGACTTATTTATCTTTCACTATTAGTTTTGGGGTTAGATACGTTACTTGTATCTAATTTCTTTTTACTTATTATTTCTGTTTTCTTGTGTTTCAGGTTCTCAGACACTACATGAGACGAACCAGAAGCTTTGAACTCCGACCGCTTGACCCAGAAATTGAAAGAACCATTAGACAGTTGAGAAGGGAAAGACGAGAAGGCCAAGAAGCTTTAGTCAACATGGAACCTGAACCTTTACAAGTTGCACCACCAATACCCATTTGAGACAGAACCATTCCGGTGGTCGACGGCTTCATTTCTTGTATTGTACTTCCTCCCTTACCAGTAAACACATGTGACATCAAAACATGCATTCAAATGATTCAGCAGTCAGTTCAGTTTAGGGGGAATGCAACTGAAGATCCTAATACCCACATCTGTAACTTCCTGGAAGTTTGCGGCACTTTCAATTACAACCAATGAGCTAAAGAAGCAATGAGACTGTGGGTTTTTCCATATTCTTTGAAAAACAGAGCTAAAGCCTGACTACATTCACTACCAGCAGGTTCCATCACAACTTGGAACACTCTAGCTACCAAATTCCTTGCAAAGTATTTTCCACCAGCCAGAACAGCAAAAATAAGGAATGACAGCACATCCTTTGTACAATAAGACTCGGAAACTCTCTACGAAGCTTGGGAAATGTACAAAGATTTGCTCCAGAAATGTCCTCACCATGAGATTCCAAAATGGCTTCAAGTCCAAACCTTATATAATCGACTTTCTGGACTGATGAGAACCACAATTGATGCTGCTGCTTGAGGAACATTGATGGCAAAATGAGAAGATCAAGCCTGGGAATTAATCGAAGAAATGGCTAACAATAATTCCTTGTGACCAACAGAAATGAGCATGATTCAAATAATTACTGGAATTTATGAAGTTGGAGCCAATACAGCAGTCAACGCCAAGCTGGATCAGATATGCAAATTCATGGAGACTCTCAACACTGGATCCAAAAGTTCACCATATGGAGGAGCACCAGAACCAAACCAACTTGAAGAGACGGTGAATTATGTCAATAATTTCAACAGACAGGGGAACAATCTATATTCCAACACCTACAACCCATGGTGGATGAATCATCCCAATTTTTCATGGAGCAACAAATCAGGGCAAAAGAACTATCCACCACCTGGATTCCAGCAACATAACAAAGGCCATGAGTTTGAAAAAGAACTAGAAATGAAAGAATGGATCACAAAATGTTCAAAAAGCAACAAGAAGCATATGATGCTATTTTTCAAAGCCAATCTGCTTCCATCAAAGCATTGGAAAATAAAATTAGACAATTGGCCAATGCTTAGAGTTACAGACCGCCAGGGAATCTTCCCAGCAACACATAACTAAATCCAAGGAACCGAGGGAAGGAACAATGTCAAGCCATTACCTTGAAAAGTGGCACTGAGATCAACAAAGATGTTGGAATCAAGACAACTATTGAAGAAATTCCAAAAGATGAAGTCCCACAGATGGAGGAAAAAGAAGTAAAGGAAAAAGAAACAAAGGAAAAAGAAGCAAATGAAAAAGATCAAATCACTTCACCTCCATCTTTTTTCCACAGCGACTTCAGATAAACAAGCTGGATAAGCAATTTGCTCGATTCCTGTAGGTGTTCAAAAAGCTGCATATCAACGTTCCATTCGCAGAAGCCTTAGAAGAAATGCTCAGCTACGTCAAATTCATGAAAGACATTCTTTCACGAAAACGGAGATTGGGAGATTACGAGACAATAACATTGATGGAGTAGTGCAGTGCCATCATTCAGAGGAAACTTCCCCCGAAGTTGAAAGATCCTGGCAGTTTTACTGTTCCGTGCACCATTGGAGAACACTACATCGATAAGACTTTATGTGATTTAGGTGCAAGTGTTAATTTGATGCCTTTTTCAATTTACAGGAAACTGCAAATTGGAGAAGCAATGCCTACCTCAGTCTCGCTGCAACTTGCTGATCGAACACTCGCATTTCTGAGAGGAGTGGTTGAAGATGTGCTGGTCAAAGTCGATAAACTCATTCCCCTAGAAGATTTCATTATCCTTGATATGGAGGAAGACAAAGATGTTCCTATCATTCTTGGGAGACCATTCTTGGCTACAGGTAGAATTGTGATTGATGTGAAAAAAAGGAGAACTAACCATGAAAGTGCAGGACCAAGAAGTTACCCTCAATGTTTTCAAAGCCATGGAATTCCCGAGTGATGAAAATGAGGAAGAATGTTTGAGAATTGATGTTGTTGATAGTATCGTTCAGGATACTGATACAACTTCCACGGATAAACTTGAAGTTTGCATCACCAATATGACTGACAGCGAGTTAAATGCTGAAATTCTGGAATGTATCAACTATCTGGACAAGCCGTTCCGCTTCAAATCAACACCACCAGTTGAAAGTCTGGAACTCCCGAAGAAATATCGAATCAAGCCTTCAATTGAAGAACCACCACAGTTGGAGCTGAAGCTACTTCCAAGCCATCTCATGTATGCTTTCCTTGGAAACTCTTCTGAATTACCTGTTATTATTTCCTCTTCGCTAACATTGGAACAAGAAGAAAAGTTACTGAGAGTGTTACGAGAACACAAAAGAGCCATTGACTGGACTATAGCAGACATTCGAGGCATTAGTCCATCATTTTGCATGCACAAGATTCTGATGAATGATGAGTACAAACCCACAGTGGAGAATCAACGGAGACTTAATCCAATAATGAAGGAAGTCGTGAAGAAAGAAATCATCAAATGGTTAGATGCTGGCATCATTTATCCCATCTCAGACAGCACTTGGGTGAGTCCTATGCAGTGTGTACTAAAGAAATGAGGAATAACTGTAGTCACAAATGAAAAGAACGAGCTGATTCCAACAAGAACTGTGATTGGATAGAGAGTTTGTATGGACTACCGGAAATTGAACAAAGCAACAAGGAAAGACCATTTCCCGCTGTCATTCATTGATCAAATGCCAGACAGACTAGCGGGACATGAGTTCTATTGATTTCTGGACGGATACTCAGGGTACAATCATATTGCCATTGCCCTAGAAGATCAGGAGAAAACCACATTTACATGTATGTATGGTACTTTGCTTTCCGCAGGATGCCATTTGGATTATGTAATGCCCCTACCACATTTCAGCGTTGCATGATGGCCATCTTCTCAGACATGCTGGAGCAGAGTATGGAGGTTTTTATGGATGACTTCTATGTGTTTGGAGATTCTTTTGACCACTACTTGCAAAATCTGGAACATGTGTTACAAAGGTACGAAGATACCAACCTGGTACTTAATTGAGAGAAATGTCATTTCATGGTGCAGGAAGGCATTGTTCTTGGACACCGGATCTCACAAAAAGGAATTGAGGTAGACAAAGTAAAGATCGAGACAATTAAAAAACTGCCTCCACCAACATCAGTCAAAGTGATTCAGAGCTTTCTCGGACATGCAGGTTTTTACAGGAGATTTATCAAAGACTTCTCAAAGATTGCTAAACCTCTGTGCAATCTTTTGGAGAAGGATGTGCATTTCAACTTCACCAAAGAATGCCAGGAAGCTTTTGAGATCCTAAAAAAGAAGCTAGTTTCTGCTTCTATCATTGTAGCACCAGACTGGACCCTTCCATTTGAGGTGATGTGCGATGCTAGTGATTTTGCTGTAGGTGTAGTTTTGGGACAACACAAAGCAAAGATTTTCCACACCATTTACTACTCCAGCAGAACTTTGAATGAAGCTCAACTCAACTACACAACCACTGAAAAAAGTTGCTCGCAGTTGTGTACGCTTTTGACAAATTCTGCTCATATCTGCTGGGTCCCAAAGTGGTGGTCTACACAGATCATTCAACAATCAAATACTTGATCACGAAGAAAGATGCCAAACCCAGATTGATCCGTTGGATACTTCTTCTACAAGAATTTGACGTGGAGATCAGAGACAGAAAATGGACAGAAAATCAGGTGGCAAATCATTTATCGAGACTCGAGAATGGAGAAACAGCTGGCAAAGAACTGACAATCAAAGAAACTTTTCCAGATGAACAGCTGTTTGCCATGAAATAACATGATGTTCCTTGGTATGCTGACTATGTCAACTATATAGTTTCAGGAAAATGGCCGTTGGAATGGACAACTCAGCAACGAAAGAAGTTCTTCAAAGAAGTCAAACACTATGTCTGGGATGAGCCGTACATGTTCAAACGATGTGCCGATCAATTATTGAGACGTTGTGTTCCACAAGAGGAGGTCAATAGTGTTCTGCAATATTGTCATTCATAACCATATGGCGGACACTTCAGTGGAAATAAAACCGCAGCCAAAGTCCTACAATCAGGTTTGTTCTGGCCCACTCTTTTTAAATATGCTTACTTGTTTTCTCTTCAATGTGACAGGTACCAGATGTTGGACAATTATGACCCATAGCATCACTATTTGTGAAAGACATTGTGATTTTTGTACAAATTAACTATGTGACAAGGGAAATTGCCATTTTATCATTTTGTAATTAGATTACTTGGATATATAAATGATAAAAGTCCTTATGATTAGTTCTGTATTATAAGATATGAGACAGTGTCAATCCACTAAAGGTTTAATCATTAAATATCCCTAGTTGTAGTATTATCGAGACTGGACATCGATAATGCGGAATAGACTAGTGTTACACTTGTGTGCGTTATGGAAGCGTAACGGCATAGTTCTCAAATATTTGGGTATTGGATACTCATGCAAGTGTAATATGAGGTTCTGTTTACCGATGGTACGAAAACAGCTTCGCTCTGGATAGATATCTCAGAATCTCATTGGTAGTATAACTATGTGTCTATGAGAATACGAAGCAGGGTATGTGTATTTGGTCTTAACCTAAGACTTGCATCGTTAATACTTGCGACAATCAATACGCTTTGGTTTTGGTCATCCGGGGCTTTAACAAGTTATGTGTATACCTCTTCTGGGTTTATTGAGAATCATAATGTATTGGGTGTGATGTCAAGATGGAAATATCACTTCAGTCATATGGAGATGATGATCACGCAGGGATACAGAACTGGTACTCTATTATGTTGCAACTATCGGGATAATATGACAAGGTCATGATTATCCGATTAAAGAGACTAGTTGATAGTGATCCGATATATGCTTTGTACGCGGCATACACTATTCCAGCCCCAGGCCTCGCATGTGACATCTGATACTGGATCGTAATATGCAATAATAAGTATATTACGCCTATTATAGATTAAGTATTCCTTAAAATAATATTTCTCGAGAATTGGGTAGGCACAGTGCTTTGCTAGAAGCCAACCATGTCTTGTAAATCCGTAAGAACGTGGTGCAGGGTACGCA
Source organism: Zanthoxylum bungeanum (assembly GCA_019454045.1). NCBI lineage: Eukaryota > Viridiplantae > Streptophyta > Magnoliopsida > Sapindales > Rutaceae > Zanthoxylum > Zanthoxylum bungeanum. The sequence goes on along the minus strand of SKCR01021728.1, from coordinate 197,026 downwards.
CGTGTTCGGATAGTCCGACGACCAGATTTACTGCCAACATATCCGTGAATCTCATGGGTCGCTTCCCAAAGATTCACCGATGACGTTTGACTCGAACAGAATTAATTTAGAATTAATTATGAGAGAGAGAAAATTAATATATGATTAATTACGGTAAGAATTTATCTGGGATAAAATTCGATTAGAAGAGAGAGAACGATTAATTTGGAATTAATCGATTAAATAATATATTCGATATATTAATTGAAATTAGATTTCAACGCGGAATTAAAATTGGATTTTAATTCGGGCGAACGAATTAATTTAGAATCAATTCGTAAGCGACTTTCGTAATAATTTTACGAGGCATTATTATTTAATTAAATTTGATTTAATTAAGTCACAACGGAAAATTCGTTAATTCGGAATTAACGAATCCGAGCCCGAAATGTGTTTAACGGGCCCACTCGAATTTTGAATTTAAAGTTCACATCACTTGTCAACTTTACTTACTTTTAGGTGATGGAAGTTAGTGAAGATTTTGATGTTGACTTGTTTTACACATTATGTCATTTTGAATGACTTTTACCAACTCTTGAGATTTGGTATATGGAAATGATTTTTGGAAAATCAAAACAAGTTACACATCTCACTCACTCCCTCTCAAGCATTGCCGAATCACTCTCCCTCTCTCACTCTCAAATTGGCGTGAACCTAGGGTTCATGAGTTCTTGATTTTGTTTTAAAATCTTGATTGCTAGCACAATAAAGGATTCAACAAAGGTGTTAAGGAAACGTATCCCTAGAGTTTGGAATTCAAATGAGGGCTTGGAGCACTTCTCAAAGGCAAAATTTTTTGTTATCTCTACATCCACTACACCGTTCATTGTAAGTATTTTCAGCACACTTATCTTGAATTATTCACACAATTTTATGCTTAATAGATCATTGGCATGTTCTAGTAACCCAACAATGGTATCATGAGCCAATTTTAAGCATGAAATGTTTTAGGGTTTATATATTTTAATTTAGGTATTTTTGCTTTGAGCTTGTTTTGTCCAAATTGATTGTTTGGTTAGATTATGATAACTTAGAGTTATGCATGATTAATTTGAGAAAAATTGATTAGATTAATTTTTCCTAATTTGATTAGCATGGCCGAAACTTAGAACCCTAGATACTCATGGTGATTTTTTATTTTTAGACCATTGGATGTGTTTAAATGCATGAGTATATTGATTTGTGATTTAATTGGATTGAAATCAAAATTGAATATAAAAAATGCATGATTGCCGTGACTTGAGGAAGCATGTTGGAGATTGATTTTGCTTCAATTGTGTTGGACATGAATTGAATATGTTAAAGCATGATTAATTAGTTTAATTGGTGTTTTGGAAATATTGGTTTAACTAATTAATTATGGCTAATACATTTTAATTAAAATAATTATGATATTTGGAATATTGTAATTAAATAAATTAGCCTTTAATTTTGAATTGGGCTAATATTGTTGTATTTGGGCTTAATGGGCTTGGTTGGGCCAAGTTGGTTTAGGATAATTAGATTGGATCCAAATTGGGCCTAAAATCATTCCATAAAGTCCAAATAGAATAATTGGGCCTTTAAATATTTAATTGGGCCTAATGGGCCAAAATTAATTTTATAGCAAATGGTGATTCATTATTGGGCTTTGGTTGCCAAATTCCATGCCTTAATAATTAATTAAAAGCCCATTGGACTTTAATTAAATTGACATTTGATGTTAATCGGGCCTTTGAGACCCATTAAGATTGGATTTAGAATCTAAGTCTAAAAGGCACAAATATAAGTGTAATTATTTAATTTGGAATTAAATAAGAATTAGTATTGAATACGAATTAAATTGGATTTAATATTGTAGTTCGATATAATTCAAGAATACGCACTTTGAGTATTTATTCTGAAACGAGTTGGACTTGCGCAAATCAAATCGTTGTTTGAACATTTGATGGTCATTAATTCAAAGATTAATTAATTGGATTAGATTGATTGAATAACATGCTTTGTGTGAATACATGGATGTATTGTATGAATAATGTATATCAGATGGATATTAAATGGGTAAGGGCAATTTTGGAAATTGTTGTAATAAATTTAGAATTTATTAAATTGGACATGTGTGTCCAGCCTTTTATCTTTTGACTCTTTGTACTTCTCTTCTCACCAATTCCCCTCAATGTAAATGAGGTTTCTTTATTGTATTATGTAATTGGGTAGAAGTTAGAATAGTGCTAGCTGGGGAGAGGAAATTGAGAGATTTGTTCTAGGAACAATTTGTTAAATATCCATCTGCATATCATTATTATTTATTTCGCGCCTTATTATGCTTTTAGAATGCATGCTTAAGGGTGTATGATGAGACCTAATTAATGATAATAAATTGGTTACCAATTTACGCGAAAAACCATCAATCAAATATTAAACAAATTCCTTCCATTGAGTGGTTCTCTATCAAGATCCAAGATTGTCATTGGTTTGTTGGCCAAAGTCAAGATCAATGTCCATCGCAGATGTTTTTGAACCACGAAAGCTTTCTTCCATATAGCATGTCTTGGGCAAGTTGTGATTTGTTGGCCAAAGTTAAGGTCACTTCTTGTTCATCGACATGGATTACGAAGTTTTCCCACTGTCAATGGGTCCCGCTTAACTGGAATCATTAAGTTTGTTGAGCCAAAGCTAAGGCTTAGTTGATTAAAGGAAAAGGTTAGGAAAATATATTGGATATATTGGCATATATATTGTATATATGTTTCGGACTTGGAGGTCCACCTACCGGATCTAAGAATTGGATGAGATCCAATTGATCTTAGAGATCTACCTAGTTAAATATCATACAGCTTGTTGGCCAAAGTCAAGGTTGTGTGTTATATAACGGGATCCTAGCCCACTAGGAAATTAGGTTTCCCGAGTATTCAACAGAGGGTTAGAGGCTCGCCGAAAAATAGTGGGAGGCTAGTATTGAATTTGCAATTCCGTTCAAATACTTGCCAATACGCGCTTTCAAATTATTTTTGTCATTTTATATATTTATTAGTTGGACTAATATTTTATTATTTTTATTATAACAGTTGGACTGTACTCAAAATTGTTAATTGAATAGTTAAACTATTCCAATTAATATGGCCGGAAAGATCAACGATAGAGACATTATCATGGGCGAAAATGTCTTTGATGGTGCGAACTTTTCTGACTGGGATATGAACCTCAGGATTGTCCTGAGGGCCGAGAAGATACTCTATACGATATAGAGACCTCTCGGGCCTAAGCCCGGAATTGAGCAGCCGCTTGAGCTTGAGCTTTGGAAGACTCATAGCGATGACAACTCAACTGCTCAATCTGTCATGCTCGCTGCAATAACCCCTCAATTTCATCGCCAGAACAAGGGATTGGATCCCTATACTATCATGGAAAAATTGAAGGATATTCACCGATCTAACCTTAGATCACAAATGTATGAATTACAGAAGAAGATCTTTCGCTCTCGAATGTTAGAGGGTACATCTGTCGAGCACCATGTGATTGCTGACATCGAACAAATGATTCAGCTAGGCATAACCTTTGAGGCTGAGACTTCCATAGATTTGATCTTACAGTCTCTTCCTGACAGCTGGAGCGGGTTCATTATGAACTTCAATATGATGAACCAAGATCATACTCTTTGAGAGTTGATGGTAATGCTGCGAGAAGTAGAAAATGAGCTTTTAAAGGGCAAAAAGCATGAGGCGCACTTCTCTTCGACATCTCAGTCTGCCAAGGCTTGGCCAAAGGCCACGGGAGGTGTGAAGAAGAAGAAGAAGAGAAATGACAAGGCCAAATCATCAAAGTCTTCTGGGAAGGCAAAAGACAAATCCTAAGATGTCTGCCTGCAGTGTGGCAAACGGGGTCACTAGAAGCGTGACTGCCGTGAGTACAAGGCGCACTTGAAGGAAGTGAATGCGGGCAAGGCTCCGACTTTATTTATGTTTGTTATTTAAATAAACATGTCTTCTTCTAGTTTTAAAAGTTGGATTTTTGATTCTGGTTGTGGTACTCATATATGTACTGATGTGCAGGATCTGCAGATTAGCAGGAGACTGGCTTCAGGAGAGATAGACCTCCGAGTTGGAAATGGGACTAGAGTCGCCGTTTTGGCTTTTGGGACCTATATTTTGGAACTGCCATCGGGGCATGTACTTACTTTATCAGACTACTATTATGTACCTAGTTTGACTAGGAATATTATTTATGTATCTTGCTTAGCCCAATGTGGGCATACATTTGTATTCAGAAACATAAGGTGTTTTGTTTATAAAAATGATATTGAGATATGTAGTGCTGATGTTAATAATGGTCTTTATATTTTGAATATAAATCAATCTCAAACATATAACATAACAAACAAAAGGCTTAAATTAAGTAACAAATATGAAACTTATATGTGGCATTGTCGTCTGAGACACATTAACAAGACTCGCATATCCACACTTTCGAAGAGTGGGTACTTGGACGGATTTGATCCAAATTCATATGACGTCTGTGAATCTTATTTATTTGGAAAGATGTCTAAAACACCTTTTAGCGGTAAATGTGCACGTGCCACCGAACTGTTAGCCCTCGTTCATAGTGACATGTGCGGGCCTATCTCTAGCCAGGCTAGAGGTGGATATGAATACTTCGTAACCTTTACGGATGATGCATCGTGTTATGGTTATGTGTATCTTATGAGACACAAGTCGGAAACTTTTGAGAAATTCAAAGAGTTTCGACACGAATTAGAAAAACAGACCGACAAAAGTATTAAAACATTATGGTCGAACCGTGGTGGAGAATACTTAAGCAATGAGTTTCTCGATTACTTGAAAGAGTATGGTATTCTTTCACAGTGGACTCCTCCCGGAACACCTCAATTAAACGGTGTGTCCGAATGGAGAAATCGAACTTTGTTGGACACGGTAAGGTCTATGATGAGTCGCACCGAGCTACCAATTTCCTTCTGGGGATACACATTGAACAATGCAATACTTATTTTGAATAAGGTTCCGTCAAAGTCTGTTCAACAAACTCCATATGAAATATGGATAAGAAAGAAACCGAGTTTCTCATTCCTGAAGATTTGGGGATGCTGGGCATACGTTAAACGTTTGGATGGTACCAAACTAGAACCCAAATCGGATAAGTGTCTATTTGTAGGTTATCCTAGGGAAACCAAATGATATTACTTCTACAACCCACAAGAGAACAAAGTATTTGTTGCTCTACATGCGGTCTTCCTCGAAAAGGAATTCCTAAATGTAGTGGTAAGTGGGAGGAAAATAGAACTCGATGAAAATCAGAGTGATACTGTTCCTGGCACCGATTCCTTACCGGAACACGAACAGTTCATCAGGGATGAGACTGTACCACAATCTTCTAATACACAAGAACAACGTAGGTCGGAGAGAGTCAGAAAACAACCTGAGAGGTATGGGTTTCTGATCTCACCTTATGTAGATATTAATCTTATTGAGGAAGATGAACCGGCTACGTATGAGGAAGCGATACAAGGTATCGACTCCGGTTTATGGCAAGATGCCATGAAATCCGAAATGGATTCCATGTATACCAACCAAGTTTGGACACTGGTTGATGCACCAGAAGGCGTAAAGCCTATTGGTTGCAAATGGGTCTTCAAGAATAAGACAAACATGGATGGCAACATACAAATATACAAAGCTAGACTTATAGCGAAAGGGTATCGTCAACGACATGGTGTCGATTATGACGAAACTTTTTCATATGTTTCCATGATTAAATCCATTCAGATTATGCTTGCTATTGCTGCATATTTCGATTATGAAATATGGCAGATAGACGTCAAAATTGCTTTCCTTAACAGAAACCTTTTGGAGGCTGTTTATATGTAACAGCCTGACGGTTTTGTCATACCAAAACATGCAAACAAGGTTTGCAAGTTAAATCGATCCATTTATTGATTGAAGCAAACATCACATTCTTGGAACCAACATTTTGATGAGATCATAAAAGAATATGATTTCGTTCAAAACGAAGATGATCCTTGTGTATATAAGAAGGTGAGTGGGAGCGCACTGAAATTCATTGTCTTTTACGTTGATGATGTATTGCTTATTGGCAATGACATTCACATACTAAAATCGGTGAAAGCTTAGCTTTCATTAAAATTCTCCATGAAAGATCTGGGAGAAGCAGCCTTTTATTCTGGGAATAAAGATATACCGGGATAGATCTAGAAAGCTGCTTGGACTCTCCCAGGGCACATACATTGACAAAGTGTTGAAGAGATTCAACATGGATCAGTCTAAGAGGAAATTATTGCCAGTATCACATGACATCACTCTATCTAAGGAAATGTGTCTTAAAACTCAAGATGAGAGAGACAACATGAGTTGGATCCCGTTCGCTTCCGCAGTCGAATCAATCATGTATTCCATGATATGTACGCGACCTGATGTCTTGTATGCTTTGAGCATGTGTAGTCGCTATCAGGCCGATCCAGGTGATTGTCACTGGGGTGCGGTTAAGAACATCTTTAAGTATCTTAGACGAACTAAGGATGCTTTCTTAGTCTATGGAGATGGAGAACTTGAGGTAACTGAATTTACCGATGCAAGTTTCCAAACCGATAAAGACGACTGTAAGTCACAATCCGGGTACATATTTTTTTTGAATAACGGAGCAGTGAGCTGGAAATCTCCCAAACAATAGACTGTAGCCGATTCAACAACAGAAGCGGAATATATCGCTGCAGCTGAGGCAGTAAAAGAGGTAGTTTGGATCCGTAAATTCCTAATTGGATTAGGAGTAGTTCTGTTAGCAGCTGAGCCTGTTCCTTTGTATTGTGACAATAACGGGGCTATAGCGTAGGCTAAGGAACCACGGTCTCATCAATGATCCAAGCATGTACTTCGACGTTTCCATCTGATTCGTGAGATCATACATCGTGGCGATGTGAAGATCAAGAAGGTCGCATTAGATGACAACATTACAGATCCGCTGACGAAGGCTATTCCTCAACAAAAGTTTGAGCGACATGTACATAGTTTATGTGTTAGATACTTGAGTGATTAGCTATGGGCCAAGTGGGAGATTGTTGGACAATTATGACCCATAACATCACTATTTGTAAAAGACATTGTGGTTTTTGTACAAATTAACTATGTGAAAAAGGAAATTACCATTTTATCATTTTGTAATTAGATTACTTGGATATATAAATGATAAAATTCCTTATGATTAGTTCTGAATTATAAGATATGAGACAATATCAATCCACTAAAGGTTTAATCATTAAATATCCCTAGTCGTAGTATTATCGAGATTGGACATCGATAATGCGGAATAGACTAGTGTTACATATGTGTGCGTTATGGAAGCATAACGGCATAGTTCTCATATATTTGGGTATTGGATACTCATGCAAGTGTAATAGGAGGTTCTGTTTACCGATGGTATGGAAACAGCTTCGCTCTAGATAGACCCCTCAGAATCCCATTTGTAGTATGACTATGTGTCTATGGGAATCCGAAGCAGGGTAGGTGTATTTGGTCTTAACTTAAGACTTGCATCGCTAGTACTTGCGACAATCAGTACGCTTTGGTTTTGGTCATCCGGGGCTTTAACAAGTTCTGTGTACGCCTCTTCTGGGTTTATTGAGAATCGTAGTGTATTGGGTGTGATGTCAAGATGGAAGTATCACTTCAGTCATATGGAGATGATGATCACGCAAGGATACATAACTGGTGCTCTATTATGTTGCAACTATCGGGATAATATGACAAGGTTATGATTATCCGATTAAAGAGACTATTTACTAGTGATCTGATATATGCTTCGTACGGGGCAGACACTATTCCAGCCCCAGGCCTATCATATGACATCCGATACTGGATCGTAATACGCAATACTAAATATACTACGCCTGTTATAGATTATGTATTCCTTAAAAGTATATTTCTGGAGAATTGGGTAGGCACGGTGCTTTGCTAGAAGCCAACCATGTCTTGTAAATCGGTAAGAACGTGGTACGGGGTACGCACGTGTTCTGATAGTCCGACGTAGGGGTGAGCAAAACCGGTTTCGGTTCCGGTTCCGCATGGAACCGGAACCTACCCGGAAAAATTCGGTTCCGCACTAAGTGGAACCGGAACCTACCCAATTAAACAGGGTACCCTATTATTCGGTTCCAATCTGGTTCCGGTCCGGTTCCGGTCCGATTCCGAATTACCCTATTTTAAAATATTTTAATGAAAATTACATTCCAATACGAGTCCATATGACCAAACGGGGACCAAACTACACTTGCTCTCTTGAGTATTCACTTATCTGGTCCTAATGATGATATTCTTACTTATATTTTAGAGTTGGGATAATAATACTCTCTATTATTGTATCTCATGTAGGAGACTACTGGTTAAAATTAAAATTACCAGATATTAGTTGACGGTTTAAAATTATAAAATATGACTGCTCTTCGAAATTTTAAAATTACGCTAAGCTAACACAAACCAGATGAAACACAATAATAAACACGTAATCATAGGAAAGATGTCTAGAAAAAGAATTCCAGTAAATGACTCTAGAATAGCTTAATCATGTCAATGAAAATTCAAATCCAATGACTTATGTCGAAAATGTGATGTTGCCATCCACACAGCAAATACTCTCTATTGATGTGAAACCGGTTCCATGGTCCGGTTCCGGTTCCGATCATTTTGGAACCGGAACCTACCCGGATAAAATCGGTTCCTTCATTTTTGGAACCGGAACCTACCCGATTACAACCGGTTCCGGTTCCAAACCCGGAAAACCGGTCCGGTTCCAACCGGTTCCGGGTAGACCCGGAACCGTTGCTCACCCCTAGTCCGACGACCAGATTTACTACCAACATATCCAGGGATCTCATGGGTCGCTTCCCAAAGATATCCTAGGGAAACCAAATGATATTACTTCTACAACCCACAAGAGAACAAAGTATTTGTTGCTCTACATGCGGTCTTCCTCGAAAAGGAATTCCTAAATGTAGTGGTAAGTGAGAGGAAAATAGAACTCGATGAAAATCAGAGTGATACTATTCCTGGCACCGATTCCTTACCGGAACATGAACAGTTCATCAGGGATGAGACTGTACCACAATCTTCTAATACACAAGAACAACGTAGGTCGGAGAGAGTCAGAAAACAACCTGAGAGGTATGGGTTTCTGATCTCACCTCATGTAGATATTAATCTTATTGAGGAAGATGAACCGGCTACGTATGAGGAAACGATACAAGGTATCGACTCCGGTTTATGGCAAGATGCCATGAAATCCGAAATGGATTCCATGTATACCAACCAAGTTTGGACACTGGTTGATGCACCAGAAGGCGTAAAGCCTATTGGTTGCAAATGGGTCTTCAAGAATAAGACAAACATGGATGGCAACATACAAATATACAAAGCTAGACTTATAGTGAAAGGGTATCGTCAACGACATGGTGTCGATTATGACGAAACTTTTTCATATGTTGCCATGATTAAATCCATTCAGATTATGCTTGCTATTGCTGCATATTTCGATTATGAAATATAGCAGATGGACGTCAAAATTGCTTTCCTTAACAGAAACCTTTTGGAGGCTGTTTATATGTAACAGCCTGACGGTTTTGTCATACCAAAACATGCAAACAAGGTCTAAATTAATTATGTTTGAGTCAATTGTCATCGGTGAATTAATCTAGGATTAATTGCGGCAAGAATTTATCTGGGATAAAATTTGATTAGAAGAGATAGAACGGTTAATTTGGAATTAATCGATAAAATAATATATTCGATATAATAATTGAAATTAGAATTCAACGCGGAATTAAAATTGGATTTTAATTCGAGCAAACGAATTAATTTAGAATTAATTCGTAAGCGACTTTCGTAATAATTTTACGAGGCATTATTATTTAATTAAATTTGATTTAATTAAGTCGCAATGGAAAATTCGTTAATTCAGAATTAATGAACCCGAGCCCGAAATGTGTTTAGCGAGCCCACTCGAATTTTGAATTTAAAGTGGGGCCCACCTAGTCACATCACTTGTCAACTTTACTTACTTTTAAGTGATGGAAGTTAGTGAAGATTTTGATGTTGACTTGTTTTACACATTATGTCATTTTAATGACTTTTACCAACTCTTGAGATTTGGTATATGGAAATGATTTTTGAAAAATCAAAACAAGTTACACATCTCACTCTCCCCCTCAAGCTTTGCTGAATCACTCTCCCTCTCTCACTCTCAAATTAGCGTGAACCTAGGGTTCATGAGTTCTTGATTTTGTTTCAAAATCTTGATTGCTAGCACAACAAATGAGTCAACAAAGGTGTTAGGGAAACTTATCCCTAGAGTTTGGAATTCAAATGAGGGCTTGGCGCACTTCTCAAAGGCAAAATTTTTTGTTATCTCTACATCCACTACATCGTTCATTGTAAGTATTTTCTGCACACTTATCTTGAATTATTCACACAATTTTATACTTAATAGATCCTTGACATGTTGTAGGAACCCAACACCAGAGAACATGAAATATTTCAAGGAGAAATGAAGGACATCTGCAAAATATTTTGGAAGTGGAGATATTCGATGTATGGGGTATTGATTTTATGGGACCCTTTGTGCCATCGTTCGAAAATTTGTACATATTGGTTGCTGTAGACTACGTCTCCAAATGGGTTGAAGAAATTACACTGCCATCGAATGATTCAAAAGTGGTGATCAAATTCCTTAAAAATAATATTTTCACTCGCTTCGGAACACCTCGGGCAATCATCAGGGATGGTGGCACACATTTCTACAACTGTACTTTGATGCGCTCTTATCCAAATACGGAGTTACTCATAAAGTTGCCACTGCTTACCATCCACAGTCAAATGGACAGGTTGTGTTGGACAATTATGACTCATAGCGTCACTATTTGTACAGATCATGGTGTTGTTGTACAAATTAACTATGTGACAAATGAGATTGCTCTCTTATCATTTGTGATTAGATCACCAAGATGTATAAATGATATGAGGTCCCTATGATTAGTTCCTGGATTGAGAATGATATGAGACAGTATCAGTCCACGAATGATTAATCATTAATATCCATAGTCAGAGCATTGTCGAGATTGGACATCGATAAATACGTAAAAGACTAGTATTACATTTGTGCGCGTTGTGAGGGCACAACGACATAGTTCTCATATTTTTGGGTATAGGATACTCTTGCAAGTGTAATGGGAGGTTGTGTTTTACTGATGGTACGGGAAACAGCTTCGCTCTGGATAGACCCCCTCGGAATTCCATTGGTAGTATGACTATGTGTCTATGGAAGTTCGAAATCAGGGTAGGTGTATTTGGTCTTAACCTGAGACTTGCACTGCTAATACTTGCGACAATCAATATACTTTGGTTGCGGTCGTCCAGGGCTTTAACATGTTCTGTGTACGCCTATGCTGGGTATATTGAGAATCGTAGTGTGTTGGGTGTGATGTCAAGACGGAAGTGTCACTCCAGTCATATGGAGATGATGGTCGCGTAGGATACGGTACTAGTACTCTTAAGTACTGCAGTCATCGGGATAAAATGACAAGGTCAAGTTTATCTGATTATAGAGACTAGTTACCAAACATCCGACATGTGCTTCGTACGGGGCAGACACAATTCCTGCCCCAGGCCTAGCACGTGATCATCCGATACTGGATCGACATACACAATACTACGTATACTACGCCTGATATAGATCCTTTATTCATGTAAGGATATTTCTAGAGAATTGGGTAGGCATGGCGCTTTGCTAGAAGCCAATCTTGTCTTGTAAATCGGTACAAACGTAGTACTAGGTACTTACGTGTTCGGATAGTCCGACGACCGAATTTACTGCCAGCATATCCGGGGATCTCATGGGTCACTTCCCGAAGATTCACCGATGATGTATGACTCGCACTCTAAATTAATCTGGGATTAATAAGATGAGAGAGAAAATTAATCTGGGATTAATTGCGGAGATATTTTATCTGGGATAAAATATCATTTAAAGAGAGATAATGATTAATTTGGAATTAATCGATTAATTAATATATTCGATATATTAAACGAAATTGGATTTCGACGCGGAATTAAAATTAGATTTTAATTCGGGTGAACGAATTAATTTAGAATAATTCGTTAGCGACGTGAATAGTGAATTCGCTAGGCGTAATCATTTAATTACGTCGCAACAGAAAATTCGTTAATTTGGAATTAGCGAACCCGAGCCCGAGATTATTTGCGAGCGCATTCGCATTTCGAATTCGAATACGGCACGCAAGTCAAATCAAGCGTCAAATCGCTAGTCGCATCTAGCGTCACATCAAGCATCAAATCATGTCACTTTGAGTGATGTAACCATTGATTGATTGATTGATGATTGATTGATTGATGTGACTTGATGTGAGTTGATGTTTGAGTGTTTGATACTCAAGTGTGATGGTTGATGTGAGTTGCTGGATTAATTAAAAGTTATTTACCTTTATTTGATTTAGGTATTTGACTTTTAACAAAATTGGTATTAGATACACAATTGAATAAACAACACACATAACTTTCTCTCCTCCTCTCTCCTATCATTTTTCACGCCCAAGGGGCTGAAAATTCTTCTGGTTTCTGCACAAAGCCGAGACAGTGAAGGGAAACAAGATTGCTTGATTTTTGTGGCAAAAATCAAGAGAGCTAGCACTCCGAGAGACATACGAAGGTGATAGGGAAGTCCACCCATGAGCCGGGAATCGTTTGACGAAGCTTGGAGCTTGACAAAGGAGCTCAAAAACCAACCATGGAGGACGCCAAAAACCAGTGAGCAGTGACAGTCCACTGCCGAGCATAATTTCAGTTTTTGTTCGTCTCTGCGTCGTTCAACCGATCGATGTGAGTATTCTGCAACTTCGTTGATTTGCATTCACACATGTTTCATGCTTGTTTATGATCTTGGGACCTTAGCAAACACCAACAATGGTATCAGAGCAAGGTTGAGCATGAAATTGATTTATGGCTTAAAATTTGGTTAAAATTGATTTTGAGCATGTATAATGAAATTGGATGAATTAGTATGCTTAAATGTGTTTTAATTAAGGATTGATTGGATCAATTTCAAGAAATTATGTTTGGAATAATTTTCCCCAAATTTTTTATGTTGGCCGAATGTAGAAGAGCCTAAATTCTTGGTGATTTTTGTTTTGTTGATCATTGGATGACTTGAAACGATTTAGGATGTTGATTTAATGTCGATTGTGGAATTAATTGGATTGAAACCGAATCGGACACAAAATCCCCTTCAATTGCCGAGAGCCTTAAGCATGTTTGGGTTTGATTTTTGATCAAGATGTGTGGGACACTAATTGATGTAATTGAGCATGATTAATTAGGCTAATTCGTATTTTGGAAATATTGATTTGGGAAATTAATTGTGTAATACACTTTATGTAATTAAATTGGGAATTTGGAATTTTTTGTAATTTAATTATGTTGGGCCTTAAATTGGATTTGGGCTTGTTGTGTTGTAAATGGGCTTATTGGGCTTGGTTGTACCAAGTTGGGTTTAGGCTAAATTGGTTGGATCCAATTGGGCCCAAAACTGCATCCATAAAGCCCAAATGCGACTAATGGACCTTTAAAGTTTAATTGGGCCTAATGGGCCTAAATTAATTTCTAGGCTTATGGGGTAATTCTCGGATTGGACTTTGGTTATCGGTTTGACCCGAGTTGACCAAAAGTCCACGCCTTAAGAAATTAATTAAAAGCCCATTGGACTTTAATTAAATTGATGTTGGACGTTAATCGGGCTTTGAGACCCGTAACGATTAAATTTGGAATTTAAGTCGTAAAAGGTTTATTATTAAAGTGTAATGTTTAATTTGGAATTAAATAAGCGAATTAGAATTAAATGCATATTGAATTGGATTTAATTATGTAGTTTAATTTAATTCGAGAATATGTACTTTGAGTACTTATTCGCAAAACGAGTTTGACTCGAACAAAATCAAATCGTTGTTTGAACTTTGGATGATCACTAATTATCAGATTAATTAATTTGATTAGATTGATTGATAACATGCTTGTGTGAATACATGGTTGCGATGCATGAATAATGTATATCAGATGAATATTAGATGAGTGGGACAATTTTAGAAATTTTTGTAATAAATTTGATTTATTAATTGGACCTGCGTGTCCAGCCTTATTACCTCCGTATTCTTTGTATTCTCTTCTCACATATTCCCCTCAATGTAAATGAGGTTTCTTTAGAAGTGTAGTGTAACGGGTAGAAGCAAATACATGTGCTAGCGGGAGAGAGAAATAGAGAGATTTGATCTAGCATCAATGTGTAAAGTATACATCCGCATATCATTATTATTTTACCATATACGATTTATTATGTGTTTGGAATGCATGTTTAAGGGTGTATGATGATGAGACCTTAACAAAGATAATAAATTGGTTGCCAATTTGCACGCGAAAAACCCTCGTAAAATATTAAGCATTTTTCCTTCCATTGAGTGATTCTCACTCAAGATCCGAGACTGGCATTGGCTTGTTGGCCAAAGTCAAGGCCTTTGTTCGTCGAGGATGTGTTTGAATCACGAGAGCTTTGTTCCATATTGGTGTCTTGTCCAAGTTGTGGTTTGTTGGCCAAAGTCAAGACCACTTCTTGTCCATCGATATTGATTACAAAGCTTTTCATGGTCAATGGGTCGCGCTTAACTGGGATCACTAAGTCTGTTGTGCCAAAGCCAAGGCTTAGTTGATTAGAGGAAAAAGGTTAGGTAATACATTGGTTGTATTGGCATATATAAGATATATGTTTCGGACTTGGATGTCCCCCTACTGGATCTAGGAATTGGATTGGATCCAATCGATCTTAGAGATCTACCTAGTTAATTACCATACAATTTGTTGGCCAAAGTCAAGATTGTGTGATATTTAACGGGATCCTAGCCCACTAGGAAACACAGTTTCCCGAGTACTCGACAGAGGGTTAGAGGCTCGCCGAAAAATAGTGGGAGGAAAGAATTGAATTTGTAATATTTGTTTAATTACTTGCCATACACGCTCAACACAAATATCATTCGTCAAATATATTAAATGTTAGTTGGACTAATATTTAAACGTTGTTTTAATTAACAGTTGGACTGTATTCAAACTATTCATTTATAGTTGATTTTATAATTGGATTATAGTAATCAATATAATTGATTTTAATCTATTAAATTATAGTTGATTAAATAGTTGGACTATTGTAATCATTATAATAAAAAGTACCTAAATCGTTGATTAAATAGTTGGACTATTAGAATCAAGATATAATTGAAAGATTGACATTTAAAACATAATCCTAGGGAAAATGTATTTAAATGGTTTAATTTTCAAATTGGGAATAAGTTTCAGGATGGTCCTGGAAAATAATAAGTTACTTTATTTGATAAAATAACATATTATGCCTAAGCCCGAAGTTAAGCAAATAGTAGAGCATAATCTTTGGAAGATTTATGTAATGATAACTTTAGTGCTTAATCCATTAAGCTTGTCGCAGTAGACTCCTTAATTTCTGAATCAGAACTAAGGATTAGATCCTTAAAGTATGATACTGAAATTGAAGGATCTTCATAAATCTATACTTAGGTTTTAGAAGTACTAAAATTGCAATAATAACTCTTGGAGAGTTAATGACTATTCTCAAGGAGACAAAGTCAAAGTTTGCAATTAGGCAAGTAGCGCAAGGCGCACCTTACTTCGATATTCTAGAAACCCGAGGCTTGGCCAAAGGCTACTGGAATATGAAAATGACAAAAGCAAAATCATTATAATCTTCTAGGAAGATAAAGGACATATCCCAAAATGTCTGCTTAATTATGGCAAACGGGATCGCGGAAGCGTGACTGCCGTTTGGACAAAGCAGACATGAAGGAACTGAAGACGGGCTTGGCTCTGACTTCAAATATGTTTGTCATAATTATGTTCATTACTAGTATTGAAATATGATTTTAAATACTTAGTATGGTACATAAAATATATGTATTGATGTTCAGAATCTGCTATGAGCAGGATACTGACCTCAATTGAGATTTAATCTGCGGATTGGAAACGGGATGAAAATCGATGTTTTAACCGTAGATACCTAAGTTTAGGAACTACCTTTCGGGTGTGTACCTAAATTTGGAAACTGTTATAATGTAACTAGTTTGACTAGATACATTGTCTATATATCAGTGTATAACCCGCTGCAGGTGAACCTTTATATTTTAGAACACTAAAGTGTTTTATTATATAAAGATGATATTGAGATAAACACATTATATGTGAATAACAACATTTATATTTTGAATATAAATAAATCTCAAATACATATAACATGACAAACAAACAGCTCAAACTGATTTGATCAGAAGAAACTCAATTGTGGCATTGTTGTCTGGGACACAATTAAAACAAGACTCGTATATCCACACTTTTGAAGAGTGGGTACTAAGACTGATTTGATCCCAATCAAATAAAGTCTACGAATCTAGTTTATTGGGCAAAGTGCCTAAAACACTATTTACTTGGTAAAAGTGTAAATGCCACCGATCTGTTAGCCCTAGTTCATAGTGAAGCAAGTGGGCCCATGTCTAGCTAGGCTAGAGGTGGATATGAATATTTCGTGACCTTTACGGATGTGGCATCGCGTTATGGTTATGTGTTTCTTTAGGAATAAAAATCGGAAACTTTTATAGTTTCGACGAGAAATAGACAAACAAATCGGCTAAAGTATTAAACCGTCACGGTAAGACCGTAATGGAAAATACTTAAGTAATAAGTTTCTAATATACTTGAAAGAGTATAGTATTCTTTCAAAGAGGACTCCTCCCGGAACACGTCAGTTTGACGGTGTGTCCGAACAGAGTAACTGAATTTTGTTGGACATGATAAGGTTAATCATGAGTCACTCTGA
The DNA here is from genome assembly GCA_019454045.1 of Zanthoxylum bungeanum. Lineage (NCBI taxonomy): Eukaryota > Viridiplantae > Streptophyta > Magnoliopsida > Sapindales > Rutaceae > Zanthoxylum > Zanthoxylum bungeanum. The sequence continues at coordinate 180,037 of SKCR01021728.1, read as the reverse complement.
GCTACCATTTCCTTCAACGGATACGCATAAACAGTGTAAGAACTTATTTTGAATAAGGTTCCATAAAAATCTGTTTGACAGATATCATATTAGATATGAATAGGAAAGAAACTGGGTTTTCTCATTCCTATAAATTTGGGATGCTAGGCATACGTTTGGATGATACCAAACTAGAACCCAAATTGGATAAGTGCCGAATTGTAGGTTATCATAGGGATACCAAAGCATAGTGCTTATACGTCTCACCAGAGAACAATGTAATTGTTGCTCGCCATGCGGTTTTCCTAAGAGGAATACCGATATGCAGTGGTAAATGGGAGGATAGTAAAACTCGATGAAAATCGGAGTAATACTATTCAAGGCACCGAATCTTAATGGAACAAAAATAGTTCATCAAGGATGAAACTATTACCAATAATCTTCGAATACACAAGAACCGCGTAGGTCGGAGAGAGTCAGAAAACAACCTGGGGTATGGGTTTCTGATCTCACCTCGTAAAGATGTTAATCTTTTGAGGTATACCAACTGACTACGTATGAGGAAGTGATACAAGGTATCGACTCTCTATTATGGCAAAGTGCCATGAGTCCGAAATGGATTCCATGTATATCAACAAGTTTGAATACTAGTTAATGTACCGCAAGGCATTGTGCATATTGGTACTGTATAAGTCTTCAAGGAAGACATACATGGATGGCGACATACCAACGTATAAAGCTAGGCTTTTAACGGAAAGGTATCGTTATCAACATTGTGTTGATTACGATTCAACCCTTTACCCGTTTCCACAGTAAATCCATTTGGATAATGCTTGTTAATGCTGCATGTTTCATTTGTGAAATATGTCAGCTTTACAGGAAAATCGCTTTCCTGAAAAGGAAACCTTTTGGAGGATGTTTACAACATCTTGACGGTTTTGTCGTACAATAACTAGCAAATAAGGTTTGTAGGTTATTCGATCCATGTTTGGATTGAAGCAAGCATCAGGTTCTTGGAATTGTCATTTTGATGTGATCATAATGGTTTATGATTTAATTTAAAACGAAAATGATTCTTGTGTAAATAAGAGGGTTAGTGGGAGCGCACTGACAGTGTATGTCCTATAAATAATGATAATATGTCATTTCTTGGAAATGATATTCCCATAATAACTATCGGTGAAAGCTTGGCTTTCGAGAAAAATTCTCCGAGAACTCGTACATTGAAAAATGTACGCAACCTGGTGTCTCATACGCTTTGAGCATATGGATTCACAAACAGGCCAATCCAAGTGATATTCACTGGATTGATGTTAAGAACATCCGTTAGTATCTTAGAGAACTAATGATGTTGTCTTAGACTATGGAGATGGAGAACTTAAAGTGACTGGGATCACTGTATCAAGTTTCCAAATCGATAAAACGACTACAAGTCGTAACAACGGTACTATACAGTTTGAATAACGGAACAGTGAGCTGGAAATCTTCCAAGCAAGATACTGTTACCGAATAAACAACAAATACGGGTTATTGCTGCAGCTAAGGCGGCAATAGAAGCCTTCTGGGTCGACAACAAATCTAATTAGATTATATATAATTATGTTAGCAGCTGAGCTAGGCTGCAACGCAGGCTAAAGAATTAATGGTCTCATCAACGATCCAGATACATACTTCGATATTCATCTGATTCGTTCGGATCATACATCGTGGCGATGTGATGATCGAGTAAATCACATCAGATGATAATCATACAAATCCGCTGACGAAAGTATTTTCTCAGCAATTTGAGCCAACCGTACATAGTTCGGGTGTAAGACACTCGAGTGACTGGTTATAGGCCAAGTGGGAGATTGTTGGACAATTATGACCCATAGCGTCACTATTTGTACAGATCATGGTGTTGTTGTACAAATTAACTATGTGACAAAGGAGATTGCTCTCTTATCATTTGTGATTAGATCACCAAGATGTATAAATGATAAGAGGTCCCTATGATTAGTTCCTAGATTGAGAATGATATGAGACAGTATCAGTCCACGAAGGATTAATCATTAAATATCCCTAGTCAGAGCATTGTCGAGATTGGACATCGATAAATGCGTAAAAGACTAGTATTACACTTGTGCGTGTTGTGAGGGCACAACGACATAGTTCTTATATATTTGGGTATAGGATACTCATGCAAGTGTAATGGGAGGTTATGTTTTACCGATGGTACGGGAAACAGCTTCGCTCTGGATAGACCCCCTCAGAATTCCATTGGTAGTATGACTATGTGTCTATGGAAGTCCGAAATCAGGGTAGGTGTATTTGGTCTTAACCTGAGACTTGCACCGCTAATACTTGCGACAATCAATATACTTTGGTTGCGGTCGTCCAGGGCTTTAACAGGTTCTGTGTACGCCTATGCTGGGTATATTGAGAATCGTAGTGTGTTGGATGTGATGTCAAGACATAAGTGTCACTCCAGTCATATGGAGATGATGGTCGCGTAGGATATGGTACTAGTACTCTTAAGTACTGCAGTCATCGGGATAAAATGACAAGGTCAGGTTTATCCGATTATAGAGACTAGTTACCAGACATCCGACATGTGATTCGTACGGGGCAGACACAATTCATGCCCCAGGCTTAGCACATGATCATCCGATACTGGATCGACATACGCAATACTACGTATACTACGCCTGATATAGATCCTTTATTCATGTAAGGATATTTCTGGAGAATTGGGTAGGCATGACGCTTTGCTAGAAGCCAACCTTGTCTTGTAAATCGGTACAAACGTAGTACTAGGTACTTACGTGTTCGGATAGTTCGACGACCGAATTTACTGCCAACATATCCGAGGATCTCATGGGTCGCTTCCCGAAGATTCACCGATGACGTATGACTCGCACTCTAAATTAATCTGGGATTAATAAGATGAGAGAGAAAATTAATCTGGGATTAATTGCGGAGATATTTTATCTGGGATAAAATATCATTTAAAGAGAGATAATGATTAATTTGGAATTAATCGATTAATTAATATATTCGATATATTAAACGAAATTGGATTTCGACGCGGAATTAAAATTAGATTTTAATTCGGGCGAACGAATTAATTTAGAATAATTCGTTAGCGACGTGAATAGTGACTTCGCTAGGCGTAATCATTTAATTACGTCACAACGGAAAATTCGTTAATTTGGAATTAGCGAACCCGAGCCCAAGATTATTTGTGAGCACATTCACATTTCGAATTCGAATGCGGCACGCAAGTCAAATCAAGCGTCAAATTGCTAGTCGCATCTAGCGTCACATCAAGCGTCAAATCATGTCACTTTGAGTGATGTAACCATTGATTGATTGATTGATGTGACTTGATGTGAGTTGATGTTTGAGTGTTTGACACTCAAGTGTGATGGTTGATGTGAGTTGTTAGATTAATTAAAAGCTATTTACCTTTATTTGATTTAGGTATTTGACTTTTAATAAAATTGGTATTAGATACACAATTGAATCAACAACACATAACTTTCTCTCCTCCTATCTCCTATCATTTTTCACGCCCAAGGGGCTGAAAATTCTTCTGGTTTCTGCACAAAGCCGAGACATTGAAGGGAAGTAAGAGTGCTTGATTTTTGTGACAAAAATCAAGAGAGCTAACACTCCGAGAGACATGCGAAGGTGATAAGGAAGTCCACCCATGAGCCGGGAATCGTTTGACGAAGCTTGGAGCTTGACGAAGGAGCTCAAAAACCAACCATGGAGGACGCCAAAAACCAGTGAGCTGTGACAGTCCACTGCCGAGCAGAATTTCAGTTTTTGTTCGTCTCCGCGTCGCTCAACCGATCGATGTGAGTATTCCGCAACTTCGTTGATTTGCATTCACACATGTTTCATGCTTGTTTATGATCTTGAGACCTTAGAAAACACCAACATGTTGAAGTTTCAAATAGGGAGATCAAAAGAATTTTGGAAAGAACTGTCGGATCAACAAGGAAGGATTGGTCTACAAAACTGGATGACGCATTATGGGCCTATCAGACAGCTTACAAGACACCTATTGGTATGTCCCCATATCAAATGGTGTATGGAAAAGCATGTCATCTGTCAGTTGAGCTTGAACACAAGGCGTACAGGGCATTGAAGAAGTTGAATCTTGATCCACAAGCTGCATGAGAGAAAAGACTTCACAAACTCAACGAATTTGAGGAATTTCGCTTACAGGCTTATAAAAATGCCAAACTGTACAAAGAAAATACCAAAAAATGGCATGATAAAAAAATAATCCGCATACAATTGGAGCCAGGGCAGCAGGTGTTGTTATACGATTCACGGTTAAAACTTTTTCCTGGAAAGCTGAAGTCAAAGTAGTCAAGTCCATTTTTGATTACTCAGGTGTTACCATACGGAGTTGTTGAGATATATAATCACAAGTCCAACAACACATTCGGAGTTAACAGCCAGCGTGTCAAGCACTACTGGGAGAATCATTTGAGCGATAAAAAGAAAGTGTCACACTTTCAGATCCAACCTAACGTTTGAGAAGTCACGTCTAGCTGACGATGTTAAACTTAGCGCTCGCAGGGAAGCAACCCATGCAATTTATGTATATATTGTGATCTGGTGTGTTTTATTTTTGTGTGTTTAATTTTTGCAGGTAAAGTCATTTCACGATGGAAGAAGCTCTCGCAAATCTTCACATACAATTTCCTTCTCTCCCTCAAAAATCTCTGATGAAAGTCTACAAAGATCGCTTGGAACGAATGAGACTATTGATGATAAAAGGTATTCCTACTGACATTCGTTGGATTATTGAAGCACGGGTCCGATTGGCAAGTGAGTCATCTAACTCTTTTATTTCACATCTGTCTGGTTTAGGAAGAAGCACCTATACTAAAAAGAGAAGAGCTAAAAGAATGGGTGTATGCTATAAATGTGCTTGTATGTTTTGTGATATTCGTCGTTCTTTATGAATGGTGTCTGATAACCGTGAAGACAAGATTAATTTCATTAAGGATGGCTTGAGTAAGGAGTCTTTACATGACATATCTAAAACTCTTGAGACGCATCCCAGTGGATATGTGTATCATGAAATTCGCGTGTTATATACACAATTCCAAAGAGAAAGACAACAATTAAGTCTTGGGAATCTGACTCAAAAAGACCATGTTTTCCAATTTATTAGAAAATTGGATGGAAAGCTTGTCCCTGACGCATAGACGTCAATCAAGCCGTAAATTATTGTAAATATTATATCTCTTTGTCTTTTCCTAATAATTGTGATTTGTTTTGTTGTTTTCTTTTATTTTCTCCGACAAGATCCATACCCTTTTTTACCTTTCATGATTTACTGTTTTGCTACTAATGGTTCTTTGGAAGATATTAGTGCTATTATTACTCACCCTTTTTCAGGTGTTATAAATTCAACTCATCTTTGCACTTTTGAAGGCATCCAGATTTGAGAAAAGAAACATACATAAAATGGAAGCTACTTCAAGAAAACGAGTTGAAAATATTTGTGTCTTTTGTGGTACTAGTGTTGGTACTAAGCCACAATACGTAGAAGCAGTACAGGAATTGGGACGAGTCATAGCTGAGAAGAATATACACCTAGTATATGGCGGACACAGTCTTGGAATAATGGGGATCGTTTCAAAGGCCGTACAGGATGGAAGCAGTCAAGTTCTGGGAATCATCCCAAAACCCTTGACAGAGGCGGATCTTATCGTGCCAGGTATGTCTGAAAGACTGGTGGAAATGATTAACCGTGCTGATGCATTTATTGCTTTGCCAGGTGGTTTGGGTACGTTGGAGGAGATTTTTACAGTGCTATCTTGGGCGAACTTGAACATATACCATAAACCAATTGGATTGTTCAACACATATGGATTTTATGATTTTTTTTGTGTGTTTCTTGATGATGCCCGGAGAAATGGGTTCGTGTCAAAACCTTTAAAAGAACTCATATTCACTGCTAGAACTGCCCATGATTTAATTGACCAAATCTTAGCCTATGAACCATAAATTGACCTTATCCTTTCCAAAATAAAATGGTCCGATGATGATCGTGGTAAGAAGCGTTGAATAAATCTGGCTCTCAACCTTTAATTTCCTTTCTAGATGTAGAATTTCAGCTAACCATGTATAATCTTCTGAACTCAGCTTCTACTTTTTTAAGACATTGGGGACAATGTCTCATTTAGGTTTGGGGGGTGGGAAATATTTGATTAGTATCTTGTTTGTATGTTATTTGTATGTTGTTTTTAGTCCAAAATTTTTCGAAAAAAAAATTGAAAAATTTTACAAAAAAAAAAAAAATCAAAAAATTATTTTGTGTTTTTAATTTGATTAATCGGGTGAAATTAGTGTGAGATAGTTGTGTAAGAAGTTTCCACTCCTGAGACGTATCTCAAACCTATTTCTGAATAAGTTAATTATTGTTTATTTCCTTTTAAATTATTTAATTTGTGAATTCTCCATAAAATTGACTAAAAATTAATCTTCATATGCTCAGTTGACATGTATTATCAATATACATGGTAACATACGAACATGAGCTGTAATTGAAAAGTTTGTAATATTCAGTGCTCTAGTTTAATTGGAGGAAGCATCTATGAAAAACTATGGGATAAAAAAAATGTCTGAGATCCGAGTTATTAAGTCTGTAAGGGTGTTTTAACACCTAGTGCCCTAAAGCCAACTGGTTTGGGAGTCACTGACCTAAAGCTCGCTACATGGATCAATGATGTTGCAAAAATATATATATCGGAAGTCTGAGTAATTAAGTCTGTAGGGGTGTCTTAACACCTAGTGCCCTAAAGCCAACTGGTTTGGGAGTCACTGACCCAAAGCTCGCTACATAGACAGAAGATATTGTATATAAATAAATAAAAATCAGAAAAATTATTCCATTGCTGCAAAAAGGTGTGAATTATGATAAAACTTTAGGACAAAAATATTAATCTCTTCTCAACTGCACTTGTGACTATTGTGGGCAAAATGAGTTGATTAATATTTTGTTGACTGTGTATATGGAGAATGGTAAAAATAAGCGGAGAATTTACTTATTCGGTAATTTAGAAAGAGAGAAAACAACTAGTAACTTGGAGTAGAAGTTTCACCTGCCTAATCACTAACTTCTTTATTCTCTTTTCTCTTTTCTCTTGTTTTTTTTTTGTTTTTGTGTACATTAGTTTTACTATCTTTTTACTTTTATAAAATGTTTGTGGGTATCATTACTGTAAACCCTCACGAGACTACAACTCGTCCACTAGGGACACCTAAGGGCTTAAAGGCATGTTGCATACGCTAAATGCAACCGTGATCCCTACAAAAGTTGCTTAGCTTAATTTTATTTTTATGTTATTTTATTTTATGTTTTGCTCGAGGACTAGCAAAATATTAGGTTTGGGGGTGTGATGAGTGGTAAATGTATCACTATTTTCCACTCATTTGACCTAATATTTTGTATAGTTTCTTGAGTTTTGTGAATATTTTGATGTGTTTTGTGTTATTTTGTAGATAAATAAAGTTTCAGGACATATTAGAGGTGATTTGGGACCAAAACAGTAAAAAATGACAGCAAATGGCAAAATCGTCATTTGGCGCGTAGCGACGCGCCTAACGTGCGCTGGGACATGTGGACCAATCAGATGGATTTTGCTAAAATGCACCGGATGTTAACGTGTGCCGAATCTGCTAACGTGCGCCTGCCACGTGTCAACATCACAGCCGATCATGCTAACTTGCGTTGTGCCACGTGTCACCATTACATGCTGCCGACAATCATCATCGATGCTAAAATACGCCTGCCACATGTCAACATCTCAACGAACCACGCTAACGTGCACCGGGACACGTGTCGCCATCACATGCTGCCGACACTAATAATTCAGCCGTCAACGTAAGCGTGACACGTGTCACGATCTCGCGAAGCCAATCTGCCACTTGTCGATGATCAACGCGCGTCGCGACGCGCAGCCCGCGTCGCGATGCGCGACATCTACTACGCCTATAAATTCAGCTCGAAATTTCAGTTTCAGATGTATCTTCCTCTTTGTAATTCTCTGAATAAATAAGGAGTTTGTATCTAGTTTTCTTTAAATTTCAGTTTTGTAATTAATTTTATTTACTTTCTGTAATAGTAATTTACTTTCTTTACTTTTTCAGTTTTTACTATTCAGCTATGAGGAGGTAACTTCTTCATGCTATGGTGAAAGGTAAAACTTTTATTACTGCTATTTAGATTAATCTCCCTTAATTATAATATATTCACTATTTAAAATTTGACTTAACAAGGATACCGCTATATTGGTCGGTTGATAATCAATTATAAACTGGTTTAGTCTGACTAAGCATGGATACCGCCTGGTTGGTCGGTTGGTAATTACCGCCTATATGGCTGGTTTATGGACAAATAATGATACCGCCTTTATGATCGGTTGGACTTAATTTGACTTAATTAGGTTACCGTCTATATGGTTGGTTGGTAATATCACACAAGTTAATATATTATATTAAGAGAGATATCTAAAATAGTAGTGATAAAAGTAGATCCTATATCTCTAACATTTTCTTTTATTGTATTTTTCTTTATTTACTTTCTAACATTTTATTTTCAACATTTTACTTTATGTCATTTATTTTTAAGTTTTTACTAGCCCTAGTTATGTGTCGTAACTAAGTTAGTTATCTAGGGTTGTGATGAAATCCAATATCACCGGTTTATAAATGGTTAAATTACAGTTTGGGTAATATAAAGGTTTATTTATTGAGCTTTAATCCTAATGCTTTTTATTAACTGGCCATTAATAAAATTGAACTGGTAAACTTAAAATGAACTTGGAAAAGAGATTTTAGTTTAAAGACCTTAGACTCAATAGCCCACGATCTTCCTTGAGGATAGATAACCCTTTAATAGATTTCCTTACAGGATATGAATATACATGTTGGGCGGGGGTAGCCATAATTGGAACTTAATCTTAATGAATTCAGGTAACTTGGTTGACATAGAAATATGATTAATTGTGTTACATTAGGTATTTGTATTTGACCATAAAAAAAAAGACTTTTACATATTTCGTGTTCCAGGTAAATAAATCAATATATTACACAAACGTAAAATAACCACTTCATATTTAAAAAGATATTGGAAGAAATCATAACTCTTGATAGTTTTATAAATTTGAATTTTCCTCAACCTACTTTCGCGCAATTTTATTTACTTGTTTTTAAGTTTAAAGTCATCACCCAGTCAATCAATCAATCTGTTAGATATTAGTAATCATTTGGCCTCATAAAAAATAATAGCTTAGGTTTTAAGTCTCGTGGGATCAATATTTTTTATACTACTTGAACGATACGTGCGCTTGCGTTATACGTGTGTGATTTTGCACCGGTCAATCTACTAGTAGAAGTGAAGGTTGAGCTCTATAGTTCTCCTAGTGCACCTGTACAACCTATTAGATTTATCAATTTTCTTTTAATAGTATACATGCTTATGTAAAAGTCTTTATATTGAATTTTTATATATATTATTCTGTTTCTAATAATGAATCATTATTCACTAACATTGTGTCGAGACGGGAAGAACAGGGCCAATCTTATCATTCCTATTGTACATAAGTGGTTTTATATGAGAATTCTTTTTTTGCTTGTCGCATGAAACACATGGTGCATAAATTATTGTATATTGTTATGTTTTATCCTAATTAAGCTTAAGTCTTAGATATTCCCAAGTAATTTTTTGAGTTGAATTCTCGGCCTTATAAATATATAGTCTGCAACAATATATGATTGTATCTTCTAATTTCATTTAGGCAAATGCATCATTCAAGGAAAAATACTTGAAGCAACATGACGTATATGATTTATAAAACTGAAGTACACACCACTCTCATTTTTTTTTGTGAAATATTAGAAATCCCGCCTCCAAATCATCTTATACAGGCTTAAGCGTAGCAGATAAAACCTCTGGTTTCACAGTCTCTTACAAGAAACACACCCTCTGAATTCGAATCAAAGACCTGAAACCAGATATACCACCAACCACGCCAATTGGGGACAAAATCACTCTCATATTCCCATTTCCATAAGGCAAAATAAATATAATAATAAAGTATGATAAAATGATGAATTAATATGACGTTTAAGTAGAAGAAATAGACTTTGGTCTCATAAGAACTATACTACCGGAAAAAAGAGCATTGGCTTTTGCTTCTATTTGCAACATATGAATCAATGAAACCAAACGAGAGTAAACATCAAAAAGTTTGTAGTACAATTAGGGTTACTTGTGACCCTCACCAGGGCTTGGACCTGACTGCTTAATGCCTCCTAGAGTAAGATTGTCAGTGAACCGGTGTCCTTCACCGGGGGTAGGACCCGAATCTTTTCTGTCTCCGAGAGTATTCCCGTCGGTGAACACGTGACCTACACCAGGACTTGCCCTGCCAGATCTCTTGATAGCTCCAAGATATAACCCATCAAAGAAACCCTCAAACCCTCTACTAACTGAGTTCTTTGGCATCAATATGTTAAAGGGACGGGCCGCTTCTGTCTCAAAGAAACTAAAACTTATTAGCAGAAGGAGAATCTTCAATAAGCTGAGAGATTTGATTGTAGTTGCCATGATCTAAACTTTATGTGTGATAAGAGTGATATATGCAACATGGAGAATTTGGGGTGTTTTTTTTTTCAATTTATTTATAGGGGTGTGGTCAGTAAGGCCTTAACTGTGAGAACTCTAAGACAGCAAATCTTTGACTAAAATATAAAGGAATTTAATATTGGACCATTCAAACAAACGTGAATTTTTTTTTTTTTTTTTTTTTTTTTGATCCCCCATTTTCAAATAAACGTGTGAAAGAATGGCTTCTTGACTTACTGATCAGGAAGCAACGAGAGATTGCGAGTCTAAATTGTGAGTTGAAAAAAGATACAAGTACTCAAGTAACACGTTGTTAGGTTTCATCGGAAGCCATATCACATGGTCGGTACCAATTTCCAAAGACTAAATTTTTTTGAATTATTGAATTTCAATGGACAAAGGGAGCTCTAGTTTCTTACCGTAAATTGTAAAATGTTTTATCAATGATAAACGTTTCAGTGGTCTAATAGGTAACAAGAAGAATTTCAAGGTCCTTCAATTTTTTTAAAATTGTAAAAAAAAAAAAAAAAAAAAACCCATGAGATATATATAATAGACTTGAATTCGGTACTGAGTTGAGTCGATTATGAAAATTCTTTAGTACAATTTAGTTCAATATTGGGTTCAAATTCAGATGTAATAGGGATTGGTAAAATAAGGGTTTTATTAAATTTGTTTTATTTGTATAAGTAAATGAGAATAAGGTATCAAATTTTGTATTTTTAGATATTGAGCATGCGTCTAGGCCCTAATATATATTTAAGGATAAATGGTTGTTTAGTCCCAACAATTTGAGACAACAATTTAGATAACTCATGTATTTTTTAAAATTACTTAATGCACTTGTGTCAGTACTTCAATAACCATTGGATGTGAATTTTAAAGAATAAAATATTATTTATATGATAACTAAGTTATAATAAGAATCTCTTTAAATTAATGATAAGTTAAGAATTTGGAGAAAATATGATTTAAATATAATATAATTTATTTTTTAGTTCATTGATGATACATGTGTTTTCTCTCTGAGGTTTTCATTTATTAAATTAATGATGCGAATTGGTGATATAAGTTAAAATTTAAACAAACAAATAAGTTAAAATTAACTGACTTTTGGGCAGTTGGCACATGGCAGGCTGTGACTTGTGAGGCCAATGTGGAATAGGGCAAAATCCGGAAGTGTATCAATTCAGTAAGAAGCATCAATTAAGAATCATTTCATGTGTCTCTAGCAACTCTTTTTAGTTTTATTTAATTCATTAATTATTTATGTTAACCTTTGGAATTTTCCTTCCCTTTCAAGTTTCAACAAAGACCCAAAAATTCCTGCACCCTTTAGTTCTTTTCCCATAATATTATTACGTACACAACTCCGACTTCTATGAGCTCCACATGTCAGCATTGGTAACAAGATTCTAAAGTCAAATTCTGAAAAAGCGCAAATGTAAAAAAAATTTAGGTAGGACTCGGAATCTTATCTTTTAAGTCCTAAATTAGAATTCAAAAAGCATATTTTTTTGTAAAAATATGTGACAGTCAGAGATTTTATACGTTCCGCTTAAACCCAAAAGAAATAATTTGTCAAAGGTGTTGGCGGTGTAAAAATGTCCTATGACGGTTAAGCAGCACGGCAGGGGTAAAAGGGGCAATTCTCATCTTGGCCGAAATCATTAAATGACGACCCGACCACATGAATAAGAGACCGATCACTTGACGATGGGCGACCGACCACTTTGGACCAGGTGACCGGGCACTATCAGTTCGGCAAACAGCATCCTCAGCTCAGAAGCCCATGATGACCGACCATGTCTAGACCGACCAGATAGCGAAGCATGCCCAGAAGATAAGACATCCTACTTCTACCGGGAAAAAGGACAAAATTATCCTACTTTCACATGGAAACTGATAAATCAGTGTCCTGATAGGATAAATAAAGAAGAGTCAGTTGCGGATTAGGAATCTTCATAGGAAAAGGAGATTGTTTCAACAGTAAATCCTTATGCTAGAAAGAATCTGATTTCTCTGTTATTATTAGGGGTGGGCGCGGTTCGGTTTGGTTCGGTTTTTGCTAAAAACCGAACCAAACCATATTTTACGGTTTGGATTTTTTACCTCTCAAACCAAACCATTTAATAACGGTTTGGTTCGGATTGGAAATTTTTTAAACCAGCGGTTTACGGATTGGTTCGGTTCGGTTTACGGATTATTATATTTAAAACAAATTTTTATCCACTTAAGTGAAAAAAAAAAAAAAAAACTAGTCTATTAAACAAATAGTATGAAGTGTTATGGTGTAAGTTGTGACTCCAGGGAACACATGCACTCCATAAAAGATTGAAAAATGAGGCAAAATTAATTCTTGTATTTTTTAAAAAATACCTCGAATAATAATGCTACCATCATTCTAATTCAGAAACAAATCCAACATCTTACTTTCAAGAATAATGATGCTACCATAAAACAAAAAATTTAAGAATAAAAGTATTAACAAATAAATGAAGAACAAAAGTATTAATAAATAAATATATTAACAACAAATTTAAGAATAGAAGTATTAACATACTAATAAAATTAAAAGAAAAATACAATTTTTTAATAAAAATATATAATTTTTTAAATATAACGGTTCGGTTCGGTTAACAGGTGCGGTTCGGATTAGCTCCTGAACCGAACCGTAAACCGTTTGGGGTGGGCCAATCCGAACCGCAAACCGAACCGTTAGAAAAAAAACCGTAAATTCGGTCTGGTTTGGTTCGGTTGCGGTTTGGTTCGGTTCGGTCGGTTTTTTTGCCCACCCCTAGTTATTATAAATAGAAGGGCAGAGTATGTACAAGAGGCATCAGAATCATTAAGATCAAACTTGTAAAAAAACAAGAAGCAGAGCTGAGAAGCGTGTTTAAGTAATAAAAGTATCATCCTTTTTGTGCCCGTGGATGTAGGTCGGACCAAGATCCGCTGAACCACGTTAAATCTCCTTATTGATTGGTGTATTTATCTGTCTTTTGCTAAGTTTGCTTTTGGTCCCCCATAACCAAACAAATTCACTATTGAGGGAGGATTGTCTCGGGAGTAATATTCTCATATTGCCCTGAGACCAAAATCAGCTGTCAACAGTTGGCGCCGTCTGTGGGGAACTTTCAACAAAAAGCAATTCACGAAAAAGACAATGGCAGAAGGCGGAAATCATCAATCTTCGGAAAGTCCCGCAACAGACTGGATGAAAAAGATGGAAGAAAGTATAAAATCCATGATGGATCGGCTGGAGAGAATGGAGGAAACGAACAACGAAAGACCCGAAGTCAGAACCAGTCGAAGAAGAGGTGAAAAAGCAGAAGGGAAAAGGGTGGTAGATACAAGTGAAGATGATGAACCCAGGAGGAGGGGCCCCTACAGGATAAAATCCGTAGTTGTAGAAAAAGATTCACAAACAGAGGACGCATGGGAAGAAGAATGAAGGAAGACCATCATCGGATCCCTCCTACGACAGTCTCCGCGACTCCAGAAGAGAGGACATGGAGCATAGCGAAAATGTGCGGGAAATTCCAAGGCATGAGGAACGCCGCACCCGGGGCAATAGACGCACAAAGGGGCACAGGATACGACATGGCGGCACAAGCAGTGAAATAAAGTCTTGGTTGAAAAATGAGATGACCAAGTGGGGGGTAGGCCTCAAGACTGATACAGGGGATGCCCGGGATAGTGAGGAGGAATCTCCCCTCACGGAAGAAATAAAGTCGGCAAAATTCCCAAGGCGATTCAACATGCCGACCATGACACCTTACAAAGGCTACTCTGACCCGAAATCCCACATCGAAAGCTTTGTCTTGTTGATGGAAGTCCAGGGAATGGTAGGAGATGCCATCTGCAAAGTGTTCCCCCTAACTTTGGTTGGACTCGCCATCCTATGGTACAGAAGTCTGGCCCCGGGGAGCATCGGAAGCTTCACACAGCTTAAAAGGTCGTTCGTTCGACACTTTAAAGGGGTCTGCGTCCCCAAAAAGACGATTGGAGAATTGAGGCTTATGAAGCAAGGAGATGACGAGCCCCTAAAAAATTTCATCGAGAGGTACCACAATATGGTACTCGAGGTCGGAGGATACGAGTCCCAAGAGGCCCTGGAAAGTTTAAAGGGAGAATTTCAGGCCAGAGAGCCGACTATGATAGCCTACTTGGCCGAAGTAAAAAAGTTGATAGAGAAGATGGGGAACGTACGCTTCGAACAAATCGGACGAGAAGACAACTGTGAAGCAGACTCCCTGGCTCGGCTCGCATCCTCAATGAAAATAGAGAACCCCAGAATAATCTCTCTCATATGCCTCCGAGAAAGAAACATATAAGAGCTGGAAGTAGATATACTAGAAGAGGAAGGCAAAAACTCATGGATGCAACCGATTAGGAGATACCTGGAAACAGGGGAAACCCCTAAAGACAAAAATGAGGCCAAGAAGCTAAAATTCAAGAGCACCAAGTTTTCCCTGATCGCAGGGGTGCTCTACCGGAGAGGCTACACCGTACCCCTCCTGAGATGTCTAGCAGAATAGGAAGCAGATTATGTGCTCAGGGAAATCCACGCGGGCATCTGTGGAAGTCACGCCGGAGGAAAATCAATCGCCTTCAAAGCCTTGAGGCAAGGGTTTTACTGGCCGACCATGCATCAGGACGGTGTGAGGGTAGCTCAGAAATGCGAAGGTTGTCAGAAAAATGTCAACCTCCACCATCAACCGGCAGAGCAATTAACCACCTTGTCCAGCCCCTGGCCATTCGCGCAGTGGGGGCTAGATATCATAGGACCAATGCCAAAAGGGCGAGGGCAGACGAAGTACGCAATCGTAGCCATAGACTATTTCACAAAATGGGTAGAAGCCGAGCCACTATCCACCATCACAGAAAAGAAGGCCACAGAGTTTTTAAAGAATAATATCATCTGCAGGTTCGGAATTCCCCGAGCAATCATCACTGACAACGAAAAACAGTTCGATAGCAAGGGATTCAGGAAGCTCTGCGAAGACCTCCAGATCGCTCTAAAATTCACCTTGCCAGCTCATCCCAAGTCAAACGGACAGGTTGAAGCGACAAACAAAACCATCAAGGCAAACCTAAAGCTCGGCTCGGATCATGCAAGGGCTTATTGGTCGATGAATTACCAGAAGTACTATGGGCACATCGAACGACCTGCAAAGATTCCACAGGGGAGACACCGTTTTCCCTATCATACGGATGTGAGGCCGTCATTCCAGTAGAAATCGGGGTAGCAACCCACAGGGTCCGCCACTTTGGGAACGAGCAGAATGAAGAACTTATCAAGAACCACCTCGACCTAATCGAGGAAAGGAGAGAAAAGTCAGCTATGAAAATGGCAGTCTACCAACAAAGAATGGCCCGCTTCTACAACAGAAGAGTTCGAACCTGCTCCTTCCTCCCGGGCGACTTAGTATTAAGAAGAGTCACCCTAAACACCCGAAGACCAGAGGAGGGCTCGTTAGGTGCCAAGTGGGAAGGGCCCTACAAAATCACAGAGGTAGTAAGGCCATGGGCCTACATCTTAGAACAACTGGACGACACAAGATTAAAGAAACCATGGAACTCCGAGATGCTGAGAAAATACTTTCAGTAAATTCTCCATTCCTCTTTCTTTTTTTCTTTTGCAGCAACCCGATAAAGGTGAGAAATTCAATATAAAGCCTCTCTCAAAATAACCCGCAGAGAATTGTAAGAAGGGCAGTATGTCCCAAATATAAATAAAACTTTCTTTTCCAAAAGTTTCGCCCACTACTATAAAAAAAAAAAAAAAAATTTGAACCACATTCGAAACTCTGGGGACATACTCAATACAACGATCCAAGGTCAAAGGCACAAAACCCGCAACTACCCGACCACAGCTACTACCGCAAAGAAGCACGAGCCACACCAGAATCAGTCATAAGCATTAAACAGCAGTAGCAAATGTAAATCAGAGTATAGATCCGTGAGAAGCATAGCACGGGGATGGATGATACCCCCGTGGCGTTTGCTTGCTCCAGTGTTACCGATCATAAGGAGGAATATGCCCTTAATGTTTCGAACACCCTTCGACCCTCACATGCTCGAGGCCCGTTCCAAAAGACAGTTGGCACCAAGGCCACTTCATTATTCGGCTCGGGGCTGGATTACGTTCCGCCGAGGCCGCTGCGATAATCGGCTCGGGGCTGGATCTTGTTCCGCCGAGACCACTTGATTATTCGGCTCGGGGTCGGGTTACGTCCCACCGAGTCATGCACATTGGTCTGGGGACGGGACATTCCCCCATAGCCAAGTACCTCTTTCAGCTCGGGGTCGGGTTACGTCCCACCGAGTCATGCTCATTGGTCTGGGGACGGGACATTCCCCCAGAACCAAGTGTCTCTTTTAGCTCGGGGTCCTCGGAATATTCAGGGACATACTCGATGCATAGGATCCATGAGAAGCATAGCACGGGGAGGGATGATACCCCCGTGGTGATTGCTTGCTCCAGTGTTACCAAACATAAGGAGGAATGTGCCCTTAATGTTTTGAACACTCTCTGATCCTCACTTACCCGATGTAGTGGATCCGTGGGAAAGCATAGCATGAGGAGTGATGATTCCCCCATGACGATTGCTAGCTCCAGTGATATCGGACCTAAGGAGGGATGTGCCCTTAGTGTCCCGAACACTCTTTGATCCATTCATCATTTGGATCCAATAGAGGCGCAGCACGGGGAGGCGTTATGCCCATGTGGCGTGTGCCTGCTCCAGCGCGGTAAGGAGGAGCCCCCACACAAATACACAGGCTCCACAGTGACCTGACGTATAGAGGATGTGCCCTTACCATTTTAAACGCTCTACTGATCCAATTCCTGGTTCGCCGGGACACTGAATTGAAAGATTCAGAATTGTGTTTTGGAGGCCTCGAACAAGACGCTGTTTTGAGGCATACGTGCTGTTGTTTACATTTGTAAAAAAAATTTTTGGGACAAGTGCTGAGTCACCCCCACCCTTTTGATCTTACTTTCCAAAATTTTGTTTTTGTTTTCTCACCGGTCTGGCAAGGGGACGCCCGTACCAGGTCGGTAGGACTGCAAAGGTTGGTTCACTTTCCTCCTGTGCAAGTCCCAAAAATTATTCGGCTCGAGGCTGGATTTCATTCCGCCGAGACCTCTGTGTACCACTGGCTCGGGGTCGGGTTACGTCCCACCGAATCAGCACTTCTGGACTGGGGAGGCGTCATTCCCCCAGGTCCAAATGCCTTTTTAAGCTCGGGGTCGGGTTACGTCCCACCGAGTCAGCACTTCTGGACTGGGGAGGCATCATTCCCCCAGGTCCAAATACCTCTCTCAGCCCGGGGTCGGGCTATGTCCCACCGAGTCTGTCTTTTGGACTGGGGACGTAGCATTCCCCCAGGGCCAAGTGTTTCTATCAGCTCGGGGTCGGGCTATGTCCCCTCAATATGGGAGCTCATCCCACTAAGAAACATCCTCAGAACAAGCTAGTAGAACCCAAGGGAAAACATATAGAACGGAGAGAAAAAGTACAAAGAGAAGGAAATATATTAATATACATATGCATCCCAAACAAAGAAAATGTATCACAAGAAAAGAGAAGTATATCATGATTACACGGGGCCCCATTCAGGTTACCCCCTTGTCAATCAGCCCACGCAAGGACAGACAGCTCTCCTTCAGCAGGACCGGATGATGAATGGATCGGCTCGGCCTCAGGACAAGGGACAGCAGCTTCCACATCAGCAAACGAAGAGGCCTCGACAAGTATAGTATCATGGGTCGGAGGAACTTCAGGTTGGACCTCTTCAGCAGAAAGAACCTCAGACCGGATCTCTTCTGTGGCAGGGGCATCGGGTCGGTCTTCTTGAGGAGCTGAGAAGACTGGGGCAATCGAAATTGGATCGGGATCCAACACCTCCTCCGAAGAAGGGGGACCCACTTCTGAAACTCCTCCTCAGATATTTCCCCTTTACAGAAACGGATATCTGTATGGATTGGCCCCATATCCAGGTCGGGCAGCACCGTTGGTATAATCTCAGCATAATCACCAACCCCCTCAAGACGGATTGCATCCCTCTCGGCCTCCAACTCAGCCTCTTTCCTCTTAAGCTCATCACGGACCCGAGCCAATTCTTCATCCTTGGCCCGCACTTTAGATTGCTCACTGCACACCTCCACCTGTAAGATCCTAACCTCGGCCTGGGCAGCTTTCAGATCCTCTATGGCAGCATCGCCATTTTTCTTCTCCAAAGTAGCAACGGCCCTGAAAGCTTTATTGGTACGGACGGCCTCGGCCGCAGCTATCTCATGATTCTTTATCGCCTCTTCCCTATCAGCCAGCCTGGCCTCCACTTCCGTGAGACGGTTTTGGAGCCTCTGGGCTTGGCCCCCCTCGGACAAAAGGCTCAAAAAGATGTCTTTATTCTTGGCCGTAAGATAGTTGGCCTACCAAGAAGAAACAAAAAGAATCAGAAAACAAACTAAGTCAGAAGGACACAGCAAGAATAAGGGAAAGTAACACAACCTTAGCCATCTGAGAACACAGCTCCGCTACCACCTCCTCGGGGGAAAGGTCCTCGTACCCCGGAATCTTCTCTGGAGGTACGGCCTCAGCCAGCTCATTGAAAGCCGGCACCAAATGAGAAGTAGCTTCCCTGATATTCTTCCCAAGGTCGTCAACCCTAAGGACCACAGAACCTTTCTGCTTCTTAAAAGTACCCCCCGACGACCTCCTCTCCTGCCGAGCAGGAGTCTCCTTATTCTGAACCCGCTTCTCCTCCAACTCCCGACTCAGTATCGGGTCCACAGCACCAAACGAACGCTTCCTCCTTCTAGAAGACCTTGGAGGACTACCATGGTAGGCAGCACCCGTTGAAGGCACCCCAGAAGGCGAAGACAGACCTTGAGAGCTCGGACGCTCAATCTCTTCAGCCACCTTTCCAGCCTCAGAAGTTTCAGGCCGTGTCCGAGAAGTACCAGCTCCACCTGGGCTAGTTTTAATAAACGTGGGAGTCGGCTAGAAGATCAACATGAATCTACCTATTTGACCCGAGACCTTGGGAGGAACGGCCCGAACAAGTCCCGATTCAAGAAATGCCGTATCATTTACCAACTCCCTCCAATGGGCGGCATATCGCCGAGCCCAGAATACCCGCTTCCGGACCTGGCGGGAGACCTTGGGAGCATCCCTCCAACAGGCTAGGAGGAATAGAAAAAAGGGGTGAGAATCCAAACATAAAAAAAACTAAAGGCAGGAAAACTAAAGGTTAAACTCTTGACCTCCCGCTCTGAAGATATTCGGGACCAAGATCTCCTCTTCATTCGATCTCAGGGTCCGTCCCCAATCTCCAGTGGCCTAGAACCAAAGATCTTTGAAATTCTTGTTGGAGTCAGGGAGTTTTTGGACAACGTTTGACGAGCTGTCATAAGCAGAAAGGTAGTATCAACCGTGGTGAGTCTTTGGGTTAGCCTTCAACCGATATAACCTCTTCACTTCTTCAAAAGAAGGCTCGCCAAGCCCCGCCCGATGCCAAGCTACATACAACCCGGCCAAGATCCTCCAACTGTTTAGACTTAGTTGACAAGGGGCAATCTCCATCTCGGCCAGCATCCAGGCGAAGTAGGGTTGAATTGACAGCCGGAGCCCGCACTCGAAGAAAGCTGGAAGAAAGGCCACGGAACCATCGTCGGGCTGACTGGCACGATCACATGGGAGAGGGACCTCAAGAGCAATATCTATCGGGATGTCATATCGTTGCCGAAGCAGAGCTAGATCATCCTCGGTTATCTTAGAGGGCTGGTTCATGTCCAGAGCCGAACTGTCAAAGTCACCGGGCTCCAGATCCTTCCGAGGAACCCTCTGATGGTAAGTATCTTGCTCGATTTCAGAAGGGGTGGGGGTAGTGTCGAGGTCTTCCACGCTGGGTGCTCCCAAGCCCGAGGAAAGCTCTTCAGCAAGGGAGGTCAAGGGTTTAGCAGGGTTTTCAGGGGAAGAACTGTCGTCAGACATCCTTGGCATCCGAAAAATAAAAGGGGAAGGTCAGTCTACAACCATATTCTTGAAAAACGACCAAGGGTTCGCAAGCTATCCTAAGTTTCCAGAAAAAACTAAATCTATGAAGTTCTAAGTGCCCTAGCAACATCCGACAAAAAATCTACAACAAAAAGCACAGCAAGCAAGAAAAAAGGGAAGAGGAAGAATGTCGTTCGGGAAACTTACTTGATCTCTGCTCGAAAAGCGGCAAATGCGTTGAGAAGCTTTGAGTAAAACTGAATCAGATGCTTCGTAGCCGAAGGGAATAAGAGTTTTTGAAGTTGATAGGATTTTTCCAAACAGATGCAAGGATATCGGTTCACCTTCTCATTACAACGTCGGAATAATTCTGACCGTCGGATCATAATAGAGTCTCGGATGTGCGCCAGGTGTCGACTTCAGGAACAAATCCAAAAAGATGAATGAACGGGTGAGATCGAATATATTTAGATGCTAGCAGCGGACGGTTGATCTTGTTCACTTTTGGCGGGAAACAGACAGATGCTCGACAAGTGTCTGGTTGGGGGTAAAACCCTAAAAAGTGATTTGATGGGCATTTATAGCAGATGTGACGACTGCGCGTCTCGAGAAAGAAGTGCCCGAAAAGGCGGTGAAAGGTTTTGTTTTGACAAGGGAAATGAGTCAAAGCCGAGCACTACATTCGGAACCGAGGACATTATGGTAACACGCCAGTAAAAAACTATTCCTTTTATAGTTCCCGGCACCAACTCGCATACTCGTTGGAACCAAGAACTATGGGACAGATGTTGGCGGTGTAAAAGGGCCCTATGACGGTTAAGCAGCACGACAGGGGTAAAAGGGGCAATTCCCATCTTGGCCGAAATCATTAAATGACGACCCGACCACATGAATAAGAGACCGATCACTTGACGATGGGCGACCGACCACTTTGGACCAGGTGACCGGGCACTATCAGTTCGGCAAACAGCATCCTCAGCTCAGAAGCCCATGATGAACGACCATGTCTAGACCGACCAGATAGCGAAGCATGCCCAGAAGATAAGACATCCTACTTCTACCGGGAAAAGGGACAAAATTATCATACTTTCACACGGAAACTGATAAATCAGTGTCCTGATAGGATAAATAAAGAAGAGTCAGTTGCGGATTAGGAATCTTCATAGGAAAATGAGATTGTTTCAACAGGAAATCCTTATGCTAGAAAGAATCTGATTTCTCTGTTATTATAAATAGAAGGGCAGAGTATGTACAAGAGGCATCAGAATCATTAAGATCAAACTTGTAAAAAAAAAAAGAAGCAGAGCTGAGAAGCGTGTTTAAGTAATAAAAGTATCATTTTTTTTGTGCCCGTGGACGTAGGTCGGACCAAGATCCGCCAAACCACGTTAAATCTCCTTGTTGATTGGTGTATTTATCTGTCTTTTGCTAAGTTTGTTTTTGGTCCCCCATAACCAAACAAATTCACTATTGAAGGAGGATTGTCTCGGAAGTAATATTCTCATATTGCCATGAGACCAAAATAAGCCGTCAACAAAAGGAATTTCCAATAATTAAAAAAAAAATTATCATAAGAGACCAACAATATATTCAATATGCAATAAACATGCATTAATTATTTGTAATTAAAGAGTGGCCACCCATCACTGTCTCTTTATTACACAACTCGAACTCTGAAAAGTGAAAAATAAAACCACCAACATTTTCTATTCTATAATTTACTACTTATCAAAGTCAATTTTGTGAATGATGGCACGTGATTTACACATGACTTCAGGGCATTAGCTTTGGGCATGGTAATTCCTTCACCTTCGGTCATATCAACTTCTTCGTCGCCAATTCTCTTCCACTCGAAACACTGAATCAAAGAGCCCAAAGTCAAGCCAACCAAACGGTGAGCCAGCACCATCCCAGGACAAGCTCTCCTTCCCAATCCAAAAGAAATTAGCTTATTATGGGCCACGCTTTCTCCACTTTCGAATCTTTCAGGCTTAAAACTTGTCGGCTCATCCCACAACTGAGGATCCCTATGAATAGCCCATGCATTGACCAATAAAGTTGTGTCACGTGGCACGTCATATCCTCCGACGATGCAATCGTCGGAAGATCTATGAGGTACTAGAAATGGAGCCGCTGGATACAATCGCAGGGACTCCGTTATGATATTTTGAAGATAATGTAATTTGGAAAGATGTTGTTCATCGATTAATTGTTCTTCACCAATCTGAGTGTCCAATTCAACCCTCGCTTTTTCCAACATTTCTGGGTGATTCACCAAATTCGACATTGCCCATTCCATTGTAACAGCCGATGTGTCTGTTCCTGCTAGCATCATAGTCTGCAATAATATATATATATGAAACATTAATTGGTGATAAATTTTAGGAATTAATTTTCGATTTCGGAGCTCAAAATTTTTTTAAAAAAATTAAAATGTTTTGATATATAAAGTGAAAAGAAGTACATAAGTCGTGATCATTAATCTATACTAACCAGTGTAAGACCTTTAATAGTCTGATCGGTGTAGTACTCCGGCTGGGACTCTCGCAAAGAAAGCAAATGGTGAATCATGGAATCCGTCCTCTCGCAACCAGCAGCTTTATTTTTATTTCTGATCTCATCAACCAAACCTTGCAAGCACTGATCAAGTCTTTGACCAACCTGGGCAAGTCTCTTCTCATAACCGCTGATCCAGTTCAATATAGGCAAGTAGTCTCCTGGATTCGAGGACCCACTTAGTGATAAACCCTCCTCCATAATCTCCCTAAACCTATTCGCTTCTTCCTCGTTCTCCACGTCATCGTCATAGTACCGCTTCCCTGCAACTATTCTCATCATAATATTAAAAGTCAACTCCGAAAACATTGACTTCAGCTCCACCTTTGAAAACTCTTGGCGTGAAGATGAATATGTAGACAGTTTTTTCAACAACCGTTTGATTTCATCTTTTCTGATTGGTAAAAACGTGTTGATACGGTTTGATGATAGTACTTCAATGGATGTGATGCGGCGGAGATTGCGCCAGTGGTCGCCGTACGGTGCTTTCAGAAGAGTGGTGTCGTTGTAGGAAATGTGCTTGCCGCTGAGAGATGTCGGGCGGTTGGCGAAAACGATGTCGTTCCTGGTGAAGCATTGCTCCGCGAGTTCATATGACGATACGACTACCACGAGGCGGCCACCGAATCGGAGGGAGAAGATTGGGCCGTGTTTTTTGGACAGGTTGTAGAGAAAGCGGTGCGTCGGCCGCTTTACGAGGTGAAGGTGGCCGATAATTGGAATTGAAGGCGGGCTTGGGGGGAGGTTTTTGTAGCGTCTCCAAAATCCTTGAAACAATAACTTGAAACCGATTATTACAAACAAAAAAGAAAGAGATGTACAGAGAATGGTTGTGTTCTCCATTAATGTTGCTTGCTGATGATTGGTTTTTTTTTTTTTTTTTTTGATCTGAAGGGGTGTTGTCGCAGTTGCGTTGGAAGATTGGAATTTATTGTACTTTGGAATAGCTCACATGGGCAGATATTTTATTATAGTGTTCTTATTTTACTTCTACATCAAGCATTATTTTTATTAAAGAATTTTCTATTACTAATTTCGATCACTCAATTTTTATTTAATTTATTTTGTTAGAAAATGGTTGGTAAGGATGTCAAAAATTCTCGCAGGATAATATCAGCGAAACCAGGTATATTAGGGGCGGATAATAGGATAATTTATGTATACCGATTGATTGGATGAGTCAGATATAAATATTGACATTCCTATTAAAATAAAAGTAAATTCTCTATATAAACGGACACTCGTGAGGGGCCCGCGGCGGCCCGATATATTAAGGGTGGGTAGGGGATAATATTCATACTCGTTGAACGAATGAGACAAATACAAATATTAACATCCTCGTACAATATTCGACTCGTTGTCATCCCTAATCAAGAACTTGTGTCATAGGTATACTAAATATATATATTTATATCACATATCAAAAGTCTATTCCTAATAGAGCCAGATTTTATCTCTATATTGGAGATATATCTACTTTCAATATTAGGGTTGATAATTTCCCCCCTACAGCCCTAAAAATGGTATAAGATGGGAAAAAAATCATGATATTTCAAGCAATATGATTTTCCCCATACTGATATTTTAGTGGGACGTGATAGGATTTAATTAGCCAAGATTTAACAGGGATGAGACCCAACAAAAATAATTGAATGAGACAAAGATGATTTTTTTTGTCCCTGTTGTATAAATAAGACGCTGTCAGAGTTGGGAAATCTACTCATACTTCTCATATCTAAGAATCGGATTTTGGTGGATATCTGTTAATATACATCTAATAAAATATATGATATCTATAGTTTAATGAATAGTTAATAGGTTACGGATATGAAATTAAATATCCGCAATAGATATTAGATGATTGAGGAATCAATATCATAAATCTACTCATACTTCTCATATCTAATGATCGGATTTTGGTGGATATCTGTTAATATACATCCAATAAAATATATGATATCTATAGTTTAATGAATAGTTAATAGGTTACGGATATGAAATAAATATCCGCAATAGATATTAGATGATTGAGGAATCAATATCATAAATCTACTCATACTTCTCATATCTAAGGATCGGATTTTGGTGGATATCTGTTAATATACATCCAATAAAATATATGATATCTATAGTTTAATGAATAGTTAATAGGTTACGGATATGAAATTAAATATCCGCAATAGATATTAGATGATTGAGGAATCAATATCATAAATCTACTCATACTTCTCATATCTAAGGATCAGATTTTGGTGGATATCTGTTAATATACATCCAATAAAATATATGATATCTATAGTTTAATGAATAGTTAATAGGTTACGGATATGAAATTAAATATCCGCAATAGATATTAGATGATTGAGGAATCAATATCATAAATCTACTCATACTTCTCATATCTAAGGATCAGATTTTGGTGGATATCTGTTAATATACATCCAATAAAATATATGATATCCATAGTTTAATGAATAGTTAATAGGTTACGGATATGAAATTAAATATCCGCAATAGATATTAGATGATTGAGGAATCGATATCATAAATCTGTTGTTCGTACAATAACTAAATATGCAACTGTATAATTTGTTTGTGTAGAATTACCAATATTTTGTTAATTGTAGCATTATATGCGATAACTGTATTGAAATTGATCTTCAAAATTGTGTTAAATAAATTTGTGTTGAATTTTTGGATTTGTATTAAATAAATCAATTGTATCGGATACTATATCTGCTAATAAAATTTTAATTTTTCTTATTTTATATATATTGAATATCTTGATTGATAATGTAGAAGCCAACTCCAATAATTTTATAGTATTATACAAATATCCCGAAGTTATCGGTATACTATCCGTAGAATGGTAGCCCTCCGCATGTTCATCACTTAGTTTGACAATAAAGTTATGAACCCATTTTTAGCTTGTCATGTACCATGTTCGAATTCTGTCAGAAAGAAATATTAAATTAAAAACCGCTTGCATATTATTTTAGTGCTTTAATTAATTATTAATTTTGTATACCCGTCCATTAATTTATTATTTTAGCCATGTTGCAAATTTGATCGTTTGCTCATTAATTATAATGGGTTCATATATAGCTCTCAATGCTTTGTTTTCCAAATTTCTCAAATCATCACACAATCTCTATTATGTCATTTTATTAATTCCAAAAAAAAATTGTTATTTTATTTTCAACATTAATTAGATATAGATAGATTTGTTGTGGTTTTTATTTTTTCTTTAAAATAAAAAAAATATGTGAGTTATTTATATTTATATACTGTTTGTAATGATTTTTTTAAAATATATCCCGAATTTTTCAGAATGGTTTTGGAAGTTTTCTGAATTTAAGTTTAAAATTTGAAATTAGATGACATTCGGAAATAAGACTTTATGTGTTGGAAAATAGGTTGAAATATTTTTAAGTGAAGTGTCGTCACGTTGGAAATTACGTGGTTCTGAGAACCGGTTACGCGATTTCTGATTTTATTGTTATACGTATAAATTTTTTTTTGTTTCGACTATAAAAATAGCAAACGAACTCCGATTGAGCTGATTCTTGAACCATCAAACTCGTTTTCCGAGAGAAACAACTGTCGTGTTGAACACGTTTTGAAATTTGCATTAAAAGAGCTTTAAAACGCGAATTTTCATGAAAACTCCATGACGTGAGATTGATTGTAATTTTTGGAGGTCATAATGTAATTTTCAGAAACTTTCTTATAAATACGTCATAGTTTCTGCTTATTGCAAAAATTGAATAACTTTTCAAATCTTCCAAGTCGACCTTTCACCCCCAAAAACGTCGCCCCTTGCGCTGCTGGTCACTTCGGCAGCCTACCGGCCACCGCTTGCCGGCGCGACCAGCCAGGGGGTGTGTCGGCCACCCCTCCGCCTTGTGGTGGCTAACGACTGCCCCCACAACGCTGGCAACGGCGACATGAAGAAGAAATAAGAGCACACATGAGTTTGTCAATCCTGACTCCTCTATTCGTTTCACAACTCGACCCACCCGCCAAATCAAAACTCTCGGAGAGTACTACAAGTAGAAAGTGGTAGATTTTTCGTTCCTTGCACGATTGCACGTGAAATGGGGAAATAAGATTCATATGAATAGTGACCCATGATGAATAGTAGCTCCAGTCGGAATTCCATCGATTCTAGCGCGTTTGTGGGATCGTTTAGAGTCATATATGCCCTTAAAATATCGGTAAGACATCGCGGTAAAAAGTCACTAATTTCAAGTTTATCGTTAATGTTCTGATGTTTCCAGTAGCTTCGTAAAGTAACTTATTGTTGGGGTTTTGGGCGAAGGGCGCAGCGGAAGCACGATTCGGGCAAAATCGTAATTTAAAACCTTTTCAAATTACCGAATAAATTATTCAATATATAATATGAATAATTTATTCATATTTCACCTAAACTTATTTATTCGATATCAAATAGCGACATAAATATAAAGGAAACGTCGCGAAACTTTTACGAAATTTTTTTTTTCCGTAAAATGACGCAAAACGTATTTTTGACCGAACCGACCACCCAACACTTATGGAGACTGCCCAGGTCAGCTCCAATAGTGTTAGGGCAGTTCATGGGCTGCCCGAACAGTGACGAACTCATTATTTGGACAGTTGTCACCCGGTTGGCTCAAAAGTCACCCGGTAACACCGTTTTCGCTTATTTCAACTCCGAAATACTTTCCGGTAATTGTTCCAACTCCCAAAACAAATCCATTACATTCATATCACATCAAATTCATCACAAATGTTCTGGTTTTATCAGATCTGATCCAGAACCAAAAATCATGATTTTTCATGCTTTAAATCCAATTTTTCAAGACTAAATCAATTAATCTCAACACCAAATCAAGTCACCACATATGAATCACCCAAGAACAATTCTAGGCATTACAGGAGTGGTAATAATACTCTAGAATGACAACAAATCATCAAATGATAAAATTGGACACTAATTACAATAATTCCATCCAAAATACTTCACACATGCTTCACCTTCTTCCAATTCATCCACCAAATCCAAAAAGCCCCCAATTCTAAAGGAAAAGGAAACCCTAGGATCATACTAGATAATCAAGAAAACAAGAAACATGCTTTCAAGCTTAAAAATATATTGAATTACCTTTAATTCCTTTAAGGTTTTCTTGATTTTTCTTCTTTTTTTTTTGTTTCATCAAACTAAACTTGGGAGCTTCTCTTTCTAAGGTTTCGGTTATGGTGAGAAGAATGAGGGAGATGAAAATTTTTTACTCTAAAAAATTAGACATGACCGACTATAGGGGCCATTTTGGTCATTTTCCAAAAAATTAATCCAATTAATAAAATAAGCTTTATGTTAAACAAATCAAATTTGTACACATAAGCCTAATTTAAAGTCATGATATTTGTTCCAATAATAAATAAACAAATTTCATAATAATTATGGAAAAAAAGGTTAATTAATTAAATATTCAAATATTTAACAATTAAATATCCAAATAATCAATTAATATAATTATTATTATATATGTATTTTTATTTACAAGAAATAACAAATACATATATTTATGACATGTGTCAAAATATCATTTGACGAATAATTAATGTGTATATAATCGTATTATGTATCGAATACAAATACATAATAATTAAGATTGACCAAAAAAGCCTCTATGTATGTGTTTTCGTTTAACCGATTAAACGATCCGAATTAACTCATTTAATTCGGTGTGAAGTATTATGAATAATCAATATTATTCATATCGCGTTGCTCAAGTGCTCAACGAGTACACTTCATATTGTAAGACTCTCTAAGTTTAGGTTTATCCGTCACAAAATCTAATTTCGTGTTCATAATTCACCCACTCATGAATTGTGACGACCACGGATAATCTCGCTAAACTATGCAAGCCGATGTCATTGCATACGTATAATCCCTCCACCACAGGCTATCCATATTATACATGATATATAGATGAGAACGTCAAATTCATTCGGTATAATATAGTCGACTTTCAATTTACGATCTCTAAATAACACTCGGAACTAATTTCCGAAGTTATACCACAGCCATGGATTTACTAAATCGTAATTACGTGAGGATGCACATGCCTTGTACACAGGACTGACGGATCTTATCTTGATACGCACTGGATATCATGAGCATCAATCCACACCTAACGAACAGGCGGAGGTCTGATCATGAATAGATTGGTGACGTGACTGCCATCAAAGTGTGGAGGATAACTCATATATCCCACTGTGGTATTTAACACATCCTATGGTCAATTGCATATCAAAATAACTCGTAACAATTACGATTAAATTGATATCTTTAATCGCACATAATACAGTATTCATTATGCCATCATCCTATGATGCATAAGATTGACTATACATTCTAATCAATCTCACTTTCGACAAATGTATCATCTTTTACGAAAGATGAATACTATATATATATAAATGACACGTTAACTATCAAACAGTTATACTAACTGTCATACAGATAGTCCTTATTGTGTCCTTTATTAGATCTTATCTAATATGCGACTAATGGGAGTATCTCATAAGTCTCTCAGTTTTATATCTCATATAAAACTTTATATCAAATATAACAGAGACTACTCCTATTGCTTTCACGAAGAAAAGAAGACTTATGATATATAATACTAGAAAGAAATTTATACGCTCCCACTGACCCTACTTACAAATACGTATTCTCTATACTTCGATAAAACCAGACAATCTGACTGATATCAAAATTAAAGAACACAGATTTTCAGAAAGCTTAATTGAGTCTACAATATGCTTTATAAGCCAATAGTAAAAAAATTGTGATCTTAGTAGAATACAAACTCCAGGGCCATTCTAGAGTGAATTCTTCAAACAAAGAAATCATGACGGATCTCTCATTCGAAGAAATTAGTCAAGAACACCACTTTGTATTCTTTAGCCAAAATACATAGTCTAATATCAACATTAACCAACAAATCTTTAATTGTTCAATTAGTGCGACTAGAGACAAGTTTTCTCAGAATCTACAATAGATCACTGAGTATAACTTTTCTCACTGTCATACTATAAATGTCAAACCTTCATCTAGCTCATTGTGCTTTTGCCGCACAAACAATTTGCACATTTTATGAATCATTCATAACGAAAGCTCAATCAAGTTTAAAACTTGATTGCAATAAGCTATTAACAATCTTAGATCTTTGGTTCAATGTTAACTTCTGAAACCGATATCAAATATCACTCACACTATAAGTTATATGATAATTTTCTTTGACAAGAAAACAACAGAACCATTAAGTATTAAATACTTTGTAAATGATTCTGAAATCCTATTGGACTTATACGGAAGTTGACTAAGGGTCTTTTCATCTAATTAATTATGTAGTTCCATTACAGTTTATCACTCTCACATTTGACTTCAATAAGTCAAGTATTTTCTACAATCGTCAACATCTAATGTTACACACCAAGTAAAAAAATAATTTTATTACTCGGGATCGTAGAAAAGATATTCTATCAAACAGAATACAATATTCTATTAAATATAATAAATGATAATGATACAAAACTGGATACGAAAAAGATGAAATCTGATCCAAGATCCCGTAAACCCCCAAAGAACATGTCTTTGAAAACCATTGGAGATAGCCCCAGACGAATTTTACCTGCAAAATGGACGCCACAAAGGATGTCAACCCTTTGATAAGTCTTTGTTCAATCACTGAACGATGATAAAATTTGCTTCATTGCAAGAAGGTTACTATTCACGCACTAAAAATTGGATCCTTCATTAAGAGTTGTTTTTGAGTTTAAATAGTGACATGCTCAAACCCTAAGAGAGCTAAAAAAGTCTAAAATAACCTTAAACTACCCACTACCAACTAAAAGCCCATAACTCCTAATTTCTAGCCCATTTTGACCCACAAATAAATAAAAATAAACTATCCCAAATAATAAATAAAACGATCATCCACGTTGGTTCCATCCATACAAATAAATAATAATATGATGAAAATAAGTCTAAATAACTGAAAACGATCTATGATGCTCCTCGATGACTTGGGTCAAGTGTATAACTCTTGAACCATCTTCCTTGAAGTCCAATTGGTCTCGAACGTGCTTGTTCAATTCAGCTACATGATGTTGGGCCAGACCTGCCATAGCGTCCTTGATATTCTGAGCTATGTGTCTTGTAATTGGTCCAACTGGTACATGGATTGGATCAATTGTGGTCTGGACTGAACTGTTGGACAGTTATGACCCATAGCATTACTATTTGTACAGATCATTGTGTTATTGTACAAATTAACTATGTGACAAAGGAAATTGCCCTTTTATTATTTGTAATTGGATTACCTAGATGTATAAATGATGAAAGGTCCATATGATTAGTTCCGGATTGAGATGATATGAGACAGTATATTTGGGTATAGGATACTCATGCAAGTGTAATAGGAGGTTGTGTTTACCGATGGTACGGAAACAGCTTCGCTCTGGATAGACCCCTCAGAATTCCATTGGTAGTATGACTATGTGTCTATGGAAGTCCGAATCAGGGTAGATGTATTTGGCCTTAACCTGAGACTTGCACCGCTAATACTTGCGACAATCAATATGCTTTGGATTTGGTCGTCCAGGGCTTTAATAGGTTCTGTGTACGCCTCTTCTGGGTATATTGAGAATCGTAGTGTATTGGGTGTGATGTCGAGATGGAAGTATCACTCTAGTCATAGTGGAGATGATGATCACGTAGGATACGGAACTGGTTCTCTTATGTACTGCAGTCATCGGGATAATATGACTAGGTCATGATTATCCGATATAGAGACTAGTTACCAGAGATTCGATATGTGTTTCGTACGGGGCAGACACAATTCTAGCCACAGGCCTTGCACGTGACATCCGATACTGGATCGAAATACGCAATACTACGTATACTACGCTTGATATAGATCACATATTCCAGTAAGAATATTTCTGGAGAATTGGGTAGGCATGATGCTTTGCTAGAAGCCAATCATGTCTTGTAAATCGTTAAAAACGTAGTACTAGGTATGTACGTGTTCGGATAGTCCGACGACCAGATTTACTGCCAATATATCCGGGGATCTCATAGGTCGCTTCCCGAAGATTCACCGATGACGTATGACTCGCACTTTATTAATCTGAGATTAATTAGATGAGAGAGAAAATTAATCTCGGATTAATTACGGATATATTTTATCTGGGATAAAATATTATTAAAGAGAGAAAACGATTAATTTAGTATTAATCGATAAAATAATATATTCGATATATTATACGAAATTGGATTTTGACGCGGAATTAAATTTAGAATTTAATTCGGGCGAACGAGTTAATTTAGAATTAATTCGTTAGCGACGAGAATAGTAATTTTCCTAGGCAAAATTATTTAATTAAATTAGATTTAATTTCGTCGCAACGGAAAATTTGTTAATTTGGAATTAGCGAACCTGAGCTCGGGAGTATTTGCGGGCGCACTCGCATTGCGAATTAAAGTGCAGCCCACAAGTCACATCAAGTGTCAAATCACTAGTCAATCGATTGATGTGATGTCTAGTCACTTTGAGTGATTTGACAACTTGTCATGAGTGATGTGAATAGTTGATGGATGTGGTTGTTGGCTTTAATGCCTTTTGACTTTTTGAAAGTTAAAAATTTGGAAAATGAATTTTGAATTTCTAATTTGTATATTAGATACACAATTTTCCAACAACCAAAACTTAACACAATTCTTTCTCTTTTTTTTCTCTTCCCTCTCACGCCTAAGGGGCTGTCTTCTTCTTCATTTTTTTGGTTTAGTCGTGAGATGTAGGAGAAGCCTATGAAGTTTTACGGCAAAATTTCCGGAGTGCTAGCACGCTTTAAGGGTCTTGCGAAGGTGATAGGGAAACCGACTTGTGAGCTTGGAATCACAACACAAAGCTTGGAGCTTGGTGGATCACCATGTGACCGAAAATGGAGCAACAAAATCTGCCATTGCCGAGACTTCAAGAAGGGAAAAGCATGAAGATTTTTGATGTTCCTCGCGTCGCAAAAGCCGATCAATGTGAGTATGATTCCGCCATACTTCTTGATGTATTCACATGATTTTCATTGCTTGATTTGATCACTGGGACTTAATAGAAACCCAACGCGAACCAGATGTTGCTAGGATCACATCATTCCTCTTCTCTTGAAAAGGATTCGTCCTCGAATCCGTGCCCGGATCATATATAGTAATGATAAAATCAATTGGACGAGTATTCTGAAACAAAGAAAAATCACATGGAAGAGATGTATCAATGTTAGTACAATAATGTCTGCCTACTATTCTCTCTTGCACATATTCTTCCTCAAAAACTATTTTCATTTCATTCACCACCCTAATGAGATTCCAAATTAAGTTCACATTCTCAATCTCATTCTCATTCATAATAAATTCTACATGCTTAACACTCACAAAACTCTCACACATGTTTACCCAAGTGTTTCCCGACTCACTACTCACATTTGCATGTTCAAAACTCTCAACACATTCGACTACACATGTAGTTTCATCAATACTTTTAGCCATGCATTGAGCTTCAAATTTATCATTACCAGCAACAGCTAAGTCAGTAATAGAAATAATTGCTGCATCACACTCACTCTTCACTACTTGCTCAATCACTATCATGCCCATATTTTCTTCTTTTACATTCACAATATCACTAGCAAGTTTATGTTCTAAGCACTCGACATCTCTTTCTTTTTTCCTCTTTTCAACCCCACTTCTCCTCTTCAATATTAATTGATCTTTATAAGCTTGTTGTGGTGTTAAAAGAGAAAGAATCAATGACCTCCGCTCCGTGACATAAATGTAACTACTCCTCTCAACATGATGCCACACTTGCCTATCATACTTCCATGACCCACCCAACAATACGTGACAATCAAACATAGGCACCACGTCACATAATATTTCATCACGAAACCTCATAGTAGTAAAGGCAACTGTGACTTGAGACTCCACCTTAACCTCATCACAATTAGGCAAACCTCGTAACATATAAGGCTTATGATGGTTTCGCAATGACAACCTCAATTTCTCCATGAGACTGGTACTAACTAAATTAGCTCAATGTTCCCCATCAATAATCACACTGCACACCTCATCTGTCACAAATACTCTAGTACGAAAGATATTATCTATTGGTTGCCCTATAATATCAACCAATGCACTTGGCATCTTGACAAAAACAAACTCAAGAAGGAAGAAAAGACTAAAAAAATGACAAAGACAAAGACAAGATAAAAAATAAGACAAAAAAAATCACATGAGACTCGAAACAAAACACCAAAAAAATCAGATTCAAACTCAGTGACAAATTCAACCAAAAATTTCCTTTTCGATTAAGGAACACTAAGGCAATCCCTAGCACAACTTAACACACAAGATAATTGATCAAACGTTACCTGATCAGATCTGATTTTTTTTTAATGGCTGACTCAACCAGCAAGATTAACAAAGAAAACCGAACGATTTATGCTTACAAATGATGAACTAATAACTAACGAAATCATACCTAATAAGAACTTTCAAAAACTCAAGTCAACAAAACACACTGAACCAAGTAAAAAAAAGTCATGGATTTCTTCTTCTTGTTTTTTTTTTGTCAAAACAACAATGTTAGAGACCTTTTTGTATTTTTTTTTCAGACATGAACCTTTTCTTCTGTTTCTGTGTTTTTTTATTTTCACCAAGCGCATAACAAGTTTTTTATTTTTTATTTTTTATTTTATTTTATTTTTTTTGCGGCAGAACACGTATTATCAAAGTCAATACTTTTTTTGATTCACTGACATGTGCGAACCAATTCAAACTTAGAGTAGTTTAAAATTGCAGGCAACATACGCAAATTAACAAAGACACACACAACAAAAAGCCCCAAATTTTATGAAAAGAAGAAACCCTGGGATCTCATAAGATCATCAAGAAACATGAAATAAAATTTCAAAGCTTATGGAGTTGAAGAATTACCTTTAATCATTGTTTTTCCTAAGAATTTTCTTTGATTTTCTTCTTTTCTTTCCTTGAACCATCAATAAATATTGAGAGGTTTTTGGGAGCTCATATTCGGCCATGGTGGGTTTCTAAGTGAAGAATAAAAAATTTCCAAAATAAATGGAAGAGGAAGCGACTTTCAAGGGGCATTTTTGTCATTGGAAAAATTTAATCAAATTTAATTATATTAAACTTTATATTAACCAATCAATTTGGCACACATAAAGTTTAATTAAATCATGCCATGTATAACAATAATAATTGGACAAATTTCATAACATTTATGAAAAAAAAATTTATTAATTAATCATGTAAATATTTAACAATTAAATATCCAAATAATCAATTAATATAATTAATATATATATATGTATTTTTATTTACAATAAATAACAAATATATATATATATATATATGGCATGCGTCAAAATCTCATTTGACGATTAATTAATGTGTATCAAATCGAATTATGTATCAATACAAATACACAATAATTTCGATAGGCCAAAATCTCATAATGCATGTGTTATCGTTTAACCGATTAAACGATTCGAATTAACTCACTTAATCCGATGAAGTATTATGAATAATCTGTATTATTCATATTATGTTTCTCAAGTGCTCAACGAGTACACTTCATATTGTGAGGCTCTCTAAGTTTAGGTTTATCCATCACGAAATCCAATTTCGTGTCCATAATTCATCCACTCGTGAATTATGACGACACTCATGAATTATGACGACCACATATAATCTCCCTAAATTATACAAGCCGAGGTCATTGTATACGTATAATTCCTCCGTCACAGGCTATCCATATTATACCTGGGCATAGATAAAAACGTCAAATCCTTTCGGTATATAATATAGTCGACTTTCAATTTACGATCTCTAAATAACACTTGAAACTGATTTCTGAAGTTATACCACGGTCATGGATTTACTAGATCGCAAACACGTGCATGATGCCTAAGCCCTGTACACATGACTGACGGATCCTATCTTGATACGCACTGAATATCATAAGTATCAGTCCACACCCAACGAACAGACGAAGGTCTGATCATGAATAAATCGGTGACGTGACTGCCATCAAAGTGTGGAGGATAATGTTAGGGTTGGTACTCAGAGCACCAATCCGGACCGTATTTATGTCTGATTCATGAATACGAACATTACTTTTTTTTCCATAATATTACTTCCTTAGTGGTTGCACATCTTGTTTTTATATACGTATTCGATCTAATTACTATTAGATTGAAACTAAATCTGATTTAGTGATATGTATATATTAGACAAAGACCCGATAATATATAATGTAGTACGCAGTTACAAAGTAGTTTGTAATTGACATTGAGAAGTGTCACTACTAGAAATATATTATCAAATAAAGTTCATGGTCAAGATTTACTAACACGGGTCGGTTAGTTAAATCCGTTGAGACCGGTACATGTCGTATATCGAGACTTGGTCCGATGGTTTATCCCAATGAACCATGAGTCTTGGGAGACTCGTATAGACATGTAGGTGTTTATAGTTGATAAACATTGAACGACTCACCGAAGATTCTTAATGGATGGTACACCAACGTCAATAAGAATCTTCTCGGGTTGAGTAGCATAGTGGTCCTTCGACTTGAGATACCATTGTGGATGTATGAGACATCCTCCACACTTAGATGGTAGTCATATCACCGATCTATTTAGATCAAACCTCCGTCTGTTCGTTAGGTGTGGACCGATCCTCAGGATATCTTGTGTGTGTCAAGATAGGATCTGTCAGTTCTGTGTACAGAGCATATGTAGTCCAAATGTGATTAGCAATATGTTAAATTTATGGCCATAGTATACTTCGGAAGTGAGTTCCGAATGTTATTTAGAGATTGTTAATAGATATGTCGACGGGATTATACCTATAGAGATTTGACGTTTATATATATATCTCTGGGATAATCTAGATACCTGTGACGGACGGATTATACGTATGCAATGACCTCGACCTGTATGATTCGGCTAGTTTATCTGTGGTTGTCATAATTTACGGGTGGGTAAATTATGAACACGAAATTGGATTTTGTGACGGATATACCTGAATCTAGAGAGTCTCACTAATGAAATATATTCGTAGAGCACTAGGGTGATTATTATAAATAATGGTGATTATTATAAATCGTTTAACTGTTAAACGAAAAATACATGCAAATTGGTCGAACCGTCATTTCCTAATTAATGTGCATTTGTATATAATATATGATATTATTAAATACTCATTAATAAATTGTCAAATAAATGTATTTGAGATATATATCATTAATATATGTATTTGTGATATTTAAAGTAAATATAATACATATATTTAGATATTTATATTTTATTAATTAATTAATTGATTGTTAAATAATTAAAGTAAATAAAATATGAAATATCTATGATGATATTTATTTAGGAAATGATTATTAGTGTAAATGTTTGACTTTACATTAAAAGAAAAAGTAGTCAAATTGAGTTTGACTTCATTAGATATTTGTTTAAAGTGTTTAAATTTGAAATATCAATTTCCAATTCATTTAGGGTGAATTCCGGCCAACTCATTTAATATATAAGTGTTATATTTTTTTCATTTGCCATAACCTAGTTCTAAGCCTCCAAAATAAACATGAAAAGTTAGAGAGAAAAAGTGAAGAACCTTGAAGAACATCTAATGAAAAGCTTGGATTTAGTAAGTATTTCAATTTTGCTATTAGAGGAAAATTTGTTCCTTTTGTTCTAGGCTATAACATAGCTTGTTCTTAAGTTTTATACTCTTTCTTGTTTATGTTTTTGAGTGTTGGAAGTTTTGAACATGGGTGTTTTCATGTATGATAGTTAAAGAAAGCTTACAAGTTGTTATTAAGCATTCTTTTGGCCATTTGATGATCTAGTTGCCATTCTAGAGTTGTTGGGCCACTCATTGATTACCTAGAATTGTTATAGAGTTATTTCAAAGTGGTGAGACTTGTTTGGTATGGTAGAGACTTGATTGAAACATTGGATTTGTTTAATTTGTTCAATTTGATGAATTTGAAAAATTAGGGTTTATACCTTTTCCAAATTTTGGGCTTTTCATATATGTGTTGCGTAATGATGTATATATGATGTATATCAAGTTTGGTGATGATTGGATTTCATCTTGACTTGTTTTGAACAAGATTTGACTAAAATGCACAAGTTAGAAACCTTAAGGGTCTTCTCGGTAATTTTGGTTTTTGTGGGATTTGTGTTGCAATTTGTATTCTCATGTATTGTACATGTTGGAAATCATTTTAGAACTGATTTGGAATCACCTAAAATTGTATTTGACAATTTGAGGACTAAAATGAACAAAATGCAAACTTTGGGGACCCCACGGTAATTTGTGAGAATTGTGGTTTTGTGTTTCAATTTGTATTTTGACATGTTGGACATGTTGGAAATCATTTTAGAAAAGATTTAGAATCATTCAAAATTATATTTGACAATTTTAAGACTAAAATGATCAATTTGCAAAGTTGTTGGGCAATTTGGTAATTACCAAGAAATTTGATTTCTTGTGTAATTTTTCAGAATTGATAATTGGGAAATTAAATAAACAATTGATCCAAGAAAAATTTTGAAATCGGAAATTTTGATTTTTCGCGATTCTGCTGCGTTACCGGATTCCCGCCATAAAACCCCAACAGATAACTCATATATCTCACAGTGGTATCTTAAGTCAAAGGACCACTATGCTCGTTCAACTCGTGAAGATTCCTATTGACGTTGGTGTAACATCTATTAGGAAATCTTCAGTGAGTCGTTCAATGCTTATCAAATAAACACCTACATGTCTATACGAGTCTCCCGAGACTCATGGTTCATTGGGATAAATCATCAGACCAAGTCACGATATACGACATGTACTGGTCTCAGCGGATTTTAATAACTGACCCGTGTTAGTAAATATTGACCATGAACTTTATTTAAGGATATACATCTAATAGTGTGCTTCCCAATGTCAATTACAAACTACGTTGTAACTGCGCACTATATTGTAAATCATAGGGTCTTTGTCTAATATACACGTATCACTAAACCAAATTTAGTTTCGATCTAATCATAATCAGATATCTAATCGTAATTAGATCGAATAAGTGTATAAAAGACAGGGGTGCTACCATTAAATTAGTAATATTATAGAAAATGGAATTGCTCGTATTTATGAACCAGACATAAATACGATCCGGATTGGCACTCTGAGCACCAACCCTAACATCATCATCTTCATTGTGGCCAGCAACCAAGAAGTATTAAACTCAAAAGAATATAAATAAACTAAATAAAACTTCATATCAAAATCGATAATCAATATAAAGGTTCAAACATTAATTACATCATTCTCCAGATTTAAGAAGTTAGTTCATGACTAAAGATAAAAACAATAAAATCATGTCATGAATCTAATGGAAATCATTAGAGTTATAAGAAAGAAACAAGAAGATAAAATCTGAATTGAATCTCTTCTTCTTCGGACGTCACCGCATTTGTCTCTTTTTGTCGCTATTTAATCATCATCCTTGGATCTCTAAAAATGTGTGTTTTTGTGTTTTGTATTGTGTATTAGCCTCACACTTGAGTCTTGGACGAGCTTATCTATTTATAATAAAGCCTTGGGTT
The DNA here is from genome assembly GCA_019454045.1 of Zanthoxylum bungeanum. Classification (NCBI taxonomy): domain Eukaryota; kingdom Viridiplantae; phylum Streptophyta; class Magnoliopsida; order Sapindales; family Rutaceae; genus Zanthoxylum; species Zanthoxylum bungeanum. The sequence goes on along the minus strand of SKCR01021728.1, from coordinate 140,116 downwards.
CATTGGTACATGAAAACCCTAAGATTTGGTGATTTTGGGGCTGCGGGGTGCCGCGGCGCCCAACTCGCAGGTGCAATGTATGGGACTGGTTTTTCTAAGGGTGCCGCGGTGCCAAGAACTTGGGCGCTGCAGCTTCAGTGGCTACAATGACTAGATCTCATCGAGTACATGTAAATCGATATATCATGGGTCTCATAACTTTTTCTAGATCAAAAGTTATAGCCCTTTTAAATTCAATCCGCAGCTGATACTGGTTTTTCCGGTTCTTAAGTCCGATGCACCCGATAGGTCCCGAAACACGCGTATTTGCTCCATTCTTGATGTTCTAATGCTTCATACAATTAAAACGTAAAAATAAACTACAAATGACATAAAATGATACGAAACTTAGCAAAATAATAAGCTAAGAATATCAGAATAAGTAGGTATTAACCGCACTTATCAAACACCCCCAAACTTAAGGTTTTTCTAGTCCCGAGAAAAAGAAAAAAAATTAAATTAAATTCAAATAAACAAATAAAAATAACTAAATTAACTATGCCACTTTCGTAAGGATCACGATTGCATTTAGCGTATGCAATAAGCCTTTAAACCCCTAGGCGACCCTAGTGGACGAGTTATAATCTCATGAGGGCTTACACTGACGATACCCCCAAACGTCATTCACACACGATAATGCAAAATATAAAAATAATAAAACAAAGAAAATAGTCTCGATAGTTATGCATATTATTTTCCTCAAAGAATGTTTGGCAATGAAATTAGAGAATCTTCAAAGTACTCAACTGCGATTCAAATCCAAGTTCTTGAATAAATTATCTAAGCTAGACTCACAATGTGTGTGTGTAAATTTTTATTCACAGTTTGACTCATAAGTAAGCTAACTTGATGATTTCGTCTAAAAAATTGTGATCTGATGGGTCAAACTAACCTACATATCTCAAAAGTATTCTGCATTTGCCTTTCTTTGCTCTGTATGGTATGATTTTATTTTCTTTTTTTTCTTCTTTTTCTTTTCTCTTTTTTTTTTCATTTTTTTACTCATACCTTTTAAGGTAGCATTTATCCTCATGGTGATCCTAACACTCGCCCATGGGTAGCTTCACGCTTATCGGTTATAGGTGGTTTCTTTTTCTTATCATACCATTGTAGACAACAGAACCTGGGCGACGCTGTTCTAGGCTCGCGGCCTAGTTGGGAAGTACGAAATAACATGGAGTCGCCACCCGGTGTGAACCGGGACAAAGATTTAAGGCCGCACTCACCCCTCGCAAGGGAAGACCTCAAACCGTTGGGTTCGGAACGGTCCCTTACTTATGTCATTGTGATGATATAATTTGTGCACTAAATCAACCGCATCTATCCAATAATCATGCTCAATGGTACTTAGATCTAACATGCTTTTATCCAAATAATTCCACGCAATGTAACACGACAAGCATATTAAACCATTAAATCAACATGTATGAATCATTACCCAAACGCATCATAAACTAAGAACATGCATAGTGAACAACCTAAACATGCTTTAACGAACAAATAACAAACTAAATTAAACCATGCTTCAAATAATAAACAAATAACCTAAAGATTATAACATGCTCAAATACAAGTTTGGATGGGACAAAACATATGTCTCTTAAGTGGTACGTGGCGTTGTATCCCGAGTACAAACCGCACTACCGTCCATTCGGATTCGGCTACGGAATTTACGTCCGGGTTTCCATCCTATATACCACAAAAGGGAACACATGTCCCGCCCATCCAACAATCAAATCATGCCTCAAACGACTCTCATGCAATTATATATCAAAGTAAAATAAAATAAAGAATAAAGAAGATAGGTAAAAGGTACCCTCAGGTCTAACCTCTTTTGTCGATCTTTGGAAGCGCGTCCAAGTCCGTTGGAAAGGCGAATGATCCGAAACCTTTCCAAATTATTTGCTCACTGTTTTCCCTTGTTGTTTTGATGCTTGGGCTGCTGTTTTACCTTCGTTTCACCGCCATTTGTTCGCTGCGTTTCAGGTCACTGGTTCGGGCGTTTAGTGGACTGTTTTGGGTAATTTTGGTGGTCTCGGGAGGTGCGTTTGTAAAGATTTATGGGGGAAACTTTTTGGGGATTTTTGGGATGGTTTCTAGATGATTTTAGGACTGTTTTGGAGGCTAAAGTCGCAACAAATACTGACCAGAACAGGGGACGAAATTGTGCAGTGGGGCGTTTTCAGGGGCTGTTTTGGAGCTGCTTTGGGGAGTCTTTTTGCAGCACTTCAGGACTGGAAATAAGGTTTATTTTAGGGTGTTTTAGGGCTGTGAATGGTGGCTGGAAGTCGGCTAAGGAGGGCTAAGAAAAGGGCTTGGTCGTGAATTGTCTTGGTGAAGGGTGGTGGATGGTGATATGCGGCCTTGAGATGAATTTCTCTTCTGGGATGCGGCAGTGAGGGTTCTTGGAGAGGCTTTGGACGTGAAAAGAGGGATTCACAAGTTGCTTGAGGGATGTGTATGAGCTAGGTTGTGTATGGGGACAAAGGTCTCTTTTTATAGACAAAGGGAAAAGGCTTTCCTTTTTAGATTAGGAAGGAATCTCCTAATTGGTTCTAATAAGGAATGCATCTCCTAATTAGGATTGGGATTGGATTTGATTTGGTAGGGATTTGATTTGATTTCTTTTATTTAGGTAAGGATTTAACAAGATTTAAACATGTGATTAATGTGCAATTACCTAAATAAAGGGCAATGGGCGTGAATCATGTCCAATGGGCATAGGTTTGGTTTGACTTGGGTTGACTTGGGTATTGGGCTTGGTTTGGGTTAGGTATGTGGTCTATGGGAGTTTTGGGCCTAAAGTGAGCTTAGAAACGGAGGTATAACAAGCAACCGAAGCGAAACAACTCGGGTAAATCCATCAAAAATTGTATTTTCCAACTTTACCCTTCCAACGTTCTTTTCCCGCGACTTTCATGACTAAGAGGGAGTTCTCCCAATAAGACTCCTCATCGGGTGTTATGCAAAAATGCAATGCCTATAGTCGCCCCCACTTTGATGGGACTTGTTCAGTGTGTGACAATGACAATTCTATCAAAGTACGTGCAATGCATTTTTACTTACCTGGCTCGCCAGCTGCCACTTGACTTGCCGTGTTGATTTGAGTTGATGTTGAGGTGCTTCGACCCCTGGTCCATTCCCGAACCAATGATGTGATGTGGTGTGTGGTGGATTCCATTCCCGAACTATCACCGTTGTGGTCCATTCCCGAACCGATCTCCATTCCGGAGTGTAGCTGTGATGTAGTGTGATGAAGTCCATTCCCGAACTGTCACCGTTGTGGTCCATTCCCGAACCGATCTCCATTCTCGGAGTGTTGTTTTGATATGATGTGATGAAATCCATTCCCGAACTGTCACCGTTGTGGTCCATTCCCGAACCGATCTCCATTCCCGGAGTGTTGTTGTGATGTGATGTGATGAAGTCCATTCCCAAACTGTCACCGTTGTGGTCCATTCCTGAATCGGTCTCCATTCCCGGAGTGTGTTGTGATAAGATGTGATGAAGTCCATTCCCGAACTGTCACCGTTGTGGTCCATTCCCGAACCGATCTCCATTCCCGGAGTATTGTTGTGATATGATGTGATGAAGTCCATTCCCGAACTGTCACCGCTGTGGTCCATTCCCGAACCGATCTCCATTCCCGGAGTGTTCATTCTCGGCGTGCCATTCCCGCGTGCTCATTCCCGAGCATGCTCATTCCCGAGCATGCTCATTCCCGAGCTGTCCATTCCCGGACTAAATCTCCATTCCGGCGTGCTCATTCCCAAGCGTGCTCATTCCCGAGCTGTCCATTCCCGGACTAATTCTCCATTCCCGGAGTGCCATTCTCGGCGTGCTCATCCCGAGCTGTCCATTCCCGGACTGTCCATTCCAGGACTAAATCTCATTCCCGGAGTGCCATTCCCGGCGTGTTCATTCCCGAGCATGCTCATTCCCGAGCTGTCCATTCCCGGACTGTCCATTCCCGGACTATAATGATCTGATGTAATATGGGCCTCGCCCCAGAATGCCATTCTCGGCAGAAACTGAAACTAATGTCAATGTGGGCCTCGCCCCCAGAATGCCATTCTCGGCAGAAACTGAAACTGATGTGATGTGGGCCTCGCCCCCAGAATGCCATTCTCGGCAGAAACTGAAACTGATGTCAATGATTCCACTCAGCGTATTGCAATTCCTCTCACGAGATCATCTCTGATAATTGGATATATTTTCGTCCTCAACGAATGCTTGATGTCAAAGCCAGAGAATCTTCAAAGTACTCGATATGCTCAACTCCGATTGTCTGAATAGGTGATCCAAACTAGACTCCTAGTGTGTGTGTGCCAAGGATCTTTCACAGCTTATTCCTTAAGCAAGCCTACTCGATAATTTCGCTTCGGAGAATCGGACCAGTGGGTCTAACCAACCTGAATGTCTTAATCACATTCTGTGATTACTTCAGCATACTTAACATGATATGGTCTTCTGTATTGCACTCTTATCTCTTTCTTTTCATTCGGAACTCTCTCTCTGTTTTTTTTTTCTTTGCTTTTCTCTCTTTTTTTTTCTTTTTTCTCTTTTTCTGACACACCTACCCTTTAAGGTAGCATTTCTCCTCATGGTGGTCCTAATACTCGCCCATGGGTAGCTTCACGCTTATCGGTTATAGGCGGTCTTTTTCTTTTCTTTTCTTGCAGAGACATTTTTGTTATTTCTGACCATATCATGTATCATAGCGTCTGTAATCCAGGGTAGACATCCAGGCAAACGATCATTCACCGATCCTCTGTCTCTTCAGCTAGTCATCTCATCAACCACTCAGGCTTCCATTGTTGAGATCCCGTATTCAGGTGCTTTATGAGTCTAGTCAAGATCAATCTATTCAGCATACCGGCAAAGAACACTTCCAGCACTCATCGTTTCCAAGGCTTCTACCTATAGCACACAATGTCATCACCGGACATATATCAAATTACCAAAGACTTCTTTCTCTGTCTTTTTTTTTTTTTTTTTTTGCAACTCACTCACTCACTCAAAGGAATTCTTCCTTTCTGCTGCCGACACTATGGGCTTCGCCCCCGGGATCCATTCCCCAAAACTCAAACTGAAAGCGGGCCTCAACCCTCAATTCACCATTTGAACCTTAACACTGATGTGGACCTCAGCCCCGGGATTTCTACCCAAACTCAATACAGTGTTTTCGCTGTTTCTGATTGGCTCATCTCCGCCGTTTTCACTTTTCTGTCTTCGAAACCTGTGAATACAAAACACAAAACACAAAACACGAAAACAAAAAGAATGCAGTAATGGGTTATATGTATGCATGGATGCATTATTTTTCTTTATCCTGTTGGGTTAGGTCTTCTGCAGGTGACCATCCAGTCTTGTGCCCCTCAGGCAAAATACAGCTTCAATCTGTCAACATTGATGGGCTCGGTGAACTCATTTCCTTCCAAGTCTGACAGTCTTACTGCTCCATTTCCCATTACATTCTGAACAATGTAGGGCCCCTCCCAATTCGGTCTGAACTTTCCCCTCGGGTCTGTTGTTGATGGCTTCGACTGCTTGAGTACTTGATCGCCTTTCTTGATCTTGGTGGGCCGCACCTTCTTGTTGAATGCTCGAGCCAGCCTCTTCTGATAAATCTGCATGTGATGCAGGGACTTCATCCTCTTCTCATCCATCAGAGCCAACTGTTCAAACCTTTGCGAGGTCCATTCCTGTTCTGGCAGTTCTGCTTCTGCGAGTACCCGCATAGACTGTATCTCCATTTCTACCGGCAGTACCGCTTCCATTCCGTAGACCAAGGAATACGGCGTAGCTCCTGTTGCCGTTCTCACAGATGTTCTGTATCCCCACAGAGCATATGGCAGCTTATCAGCCCAGTCTTTGTAGTTCTCAGTCATCTTTGCTAAGATCGTCTTTATTGTCTTGTTGGCTGCCTCGACTGCCCCGTTAGCCTGCGGCCTGTATGGTGAGGACTTGTGATGACCAATTCCGTATCTCTGTAGCATTGTCTTGGTCTCTCCCTGAAATTGGACTCCATTGTCCGTGACCACATGGTGCGGTATACCATACCGGCAAACGAGATTCCGTGTAATAAACTTTGCCATCTGCTTTGCTGTCACATTGTGGAAAGACTCAGCTTCTACCCATTTTGAGAAATAGTCGACTGCCACTACTATGAAGCGGTGCCCATTCGAGGCATTCGGTCGGATTTCCCCGATCATGTCAATCCCCCATGCCGAGAAGGGCCATGGCTCTGACAGCCCATGCAATTCTGAGTGCGGCAGATGATTCAAGTTGCCGTGTGCTTGGCAGTCATGACAGTGCTTTACCAGTCTTGCGCAATCAGCTTCCATGGTCGACCAATAGAAACCTTGCCTCACAATCTTGCGAGACAAGTTCAGTCCGTTCATGTGCGGCCCGCATACTCCGGCATGTACCTCGTCCATTACCTTCTGAGCTTCTTCTCTGTTCAAGCATTTCAGCTGAATTCCATTTGCCTGCCTCTTGTAGAGTTCTCCCTTCAAACTCACATACTGAGAAGCGAACTTCTGAATAGCCACTCGGTCCTTTCTACTTGCTTTCTCTGGGAATTCTCCATGCTCCAAATACCTCTGTATGTCATAATACCAAGGCTTTCCATCGTTGACCTCTACTTCCAGTATTCTGTCGATCTCATAGGCTGGCTTACTTGCGGTTGTCAACACAAGCGGTCTCATCACCAACTTCTCTGGGTTTTCCCAAGTCGCAGCCAGTGTTGCCAATGCATCTGCCATCTGATTCTCCTCTCTTGGCAAATGTTGAAACTTACAATCAGGAATAGCATGCGTCAGATTCCTGAGGTAGAACAAATAAGGCTTCAGCCGTTCTTCCTTCAATTCCCATTCTCCTTGCATCTGTCGGATTACCAGCATTGAATCTCCGTAGACTTCCACATTCTTAGCACTCAAGGCTATCAATGCTGTCAATCCGAAAGCACATGCTTCATACTCAGCCATGTTATTCGTCACTCCGAAAGTTAGCCTCTTGGCCATAGGCAGGGTCTCTCCCTTCGGGGTTACTATTACTATCCCGATTCCTGCTCCTTTGCAATTCACTGCTCCATCAAAATACATCTTCCATCCTTGGACCGCTATAGCTTGGATTTCCTCGTCGGGAAACTCAAACTTATACTGATCCCCTTCAACAGGTTGCAACGCTAGGAATTCGGCCACGGCTCGCCCTTTGATTACCTTGGAGGTGAGGTACTCGATGTCAAATTCAGTTAGCAGCACTAACCATCTGCCTAACTTCCCAACCAGCGAGGGTACTGAGTGCAAGTACTTCAAAGGATTCTCCTTTGCTACTACCTGGATCTTGTAAGATTGGAAGTAATGGCGCAACTTTCTGGATGCCCACACGACTGCTAAACAAGTCTTCTCCACCTCTTGATAACGGGCTTCGTACGGAAGCAGCTTCTTACTAAGATAGTAGACAGCATGTTCCACTCCCAACTCATCAGCTTGTACCATCATCGCCCTCAGCGCTTCGGGTTCAATAGCCAAATAAAGCACCAAAGGTCTGCCCTGTTTCGGAGGTCTCAGGACGGGACGTTTCACCAAATATTCCCTTATTCTGTCAAATGCTTCCTGACACTGTTCGTTCCACTTTACCGGCTGATCTTTCCTCAACAACTTGAATATGGGCTCACATACTGACATCAACTTTGCAATGAACCGACTGATATACTGGATTTTCCCAAGGAATGCTCTGACTTCTTTTTTTTTCTAACCCAACGGGTATCCATGATGGCTTTTAAGACACAAGGTTTAACATGATGCATGTATGCATGAGATGCATGAGATGTATGCATGAGATGCATGGAATATATAAGTTGGCCCATTATCATTTTAAAGCATTCAATCGCACCATTGCGCGATACAAACTTGTCCCAGTTGAAAAGGCCCAACAGGTTTACACTTTACAATGATACGGCTAAATAACTTCAAATGATAAAAGGCCCATACATAAAACGGCCCACTGTCATTTTAGAAGCTTTTGGCCCAACTGTCAAAGGACATGAACTCGTCCCAGATTAAATGGCCCAACAAGTTCACATCTTTTGACAAAAGGTCCAACTGGATCCAAATGATTGCGGTCCAACACATAATAAATAACTACTAGTTCTTTCAAGGCTAAGTTTCACAAGTGGGTTCACGGGGCGCGGACAAAGGCTCTCGTTTGACGAAGGATTACCCACAACTAGGTTGTCCCCACTCAAGGGTTCAAGCGACCAAGTGAGTGCACCTTTTTTATACCTTACGGTACGTGCCAACGAGTTACGGTGTGTGATTAACTGTCGAATGGATTTCCCGTTGTAGATTCCCCAGAGGGAAGGTGGAGCGAGGCTCTCTTAAGTACCCAAGCCCCTTAGGCTCTTATCGCTTGGTGACAGGAATAAACGACGAGTCCTCCAAACTAGTCTATCACAACAAGCTACAAGTAATGATTATCCGGGTGCCTTCACAGCTTTTCCCCGAAGGGTAGTGAATGAAGGAAGACACCCAACCATCACCTAGCTTTAACTAAGCCTTTGATTAACCCCCTCAACCCACTAAGACACGGTCAACTAATGCACAAATTATACACAACACAAAACATGATTTCGAGGCCGATTCTCTATCCCCAGTGGAGTCGCCAGACTGTAGACAACAGAACCTGGGCGACGCTGTTCTAGGCTCGCGGCCTAGTTGGGAAGTACGAAATAACATGGAGTTGCCACCCGGTGTGAACCGGGACAAAGATTTAAGGCCGCACTCACCCCTCGCAAGGGAAGACCTCAAACCGTTGGGTTCGGAATGGTCCCTTACTTATGTCATTGTGATGATATAATTTGTGCACTAAATCAACCGCATCTATCCAATAATCATGCTCAAGGGTACTTAGATCTAACATGCTTTTATCCAAATAATTCCACGCAATGTAACACGACAAGCATATTAAACCATTAAATCAACATGTATGAATCATTACCCAAACGCATCATAAACTAAGAACATGCATAGTGAACAACCTAAACATGCTTTAACGAACAAATAACAAACTAAATTAAACCATGCTTCAAATAATAAACAAATAACCTAAAGATTATAACATGCTCAAATACAAGTTTGGATGGGACAAAACATATGTCTCTTAAGTGGTACGTGGCGTTGTATCCCGAGTACAAACCGCACTACCGTCCATTCGGATTCGGCTACGGAATTTACGTCCGGGTTCCATCCTATATACCACAAAAGGGAACACATGTCCCGCCCATCCAACAATCAAATCATGCCTCAAACGACTCTCATGCAATTATATATCAAAGTAAAATAAAATAAAGAATAAAGAAGATAGGTAAAAGGTACCCTCAGGTCTAACCTCTTTTGTCGATCTTTGGAAGCGCGTTCCAAGTCCGTTGGAAGGGCGAATGATCCGAAACCTTTCCAAATTATTTGCTCACTGTTTTCCCTTGTTGTTTTGATGCTTGGGCTGCTGTTTTACCTTCGTTTCACCGCCATTTGTTCGCTGCGTTTCAGGTCACTGGTTCGGGCGTTTAGTGGACTGTTTTGGGTAATTTTGGTGGTCTCGGGAGGTGTGTTTGTAAAGATTTCTTGGGGAAACTTTTTGGGGATTTTTGGGATGGTTTCTAGATGATTTTAGGACTGTTTTGGAGGCTAAAGTCGCAACAAATACTGACCAGAACAGGGGACGAAATTGTGCAGTGGGGCGTTTTCAGGGGCTGTTTTGGCGCTGTTTTGGAGCTGCTTTGGGGAGTCTTTTTGCGGCACTTCAGGACTGGAAATAAGGTTTATTTTAGGGTGTTTTAGGGCTGTGAATGGTGGCTGGAAGTCGGCTAAGGAGGGCTAAGAAAAGGGCTTGGTCGTGAATTGTCTTGGTGAAGGGTGGTGGATGGTGATATGCGGCCTTGAGATGAATTTCTCTTCTGGGATGCGGCAGTGAGGGTTCTTGGAGAGGCTTTGGACGTGCAAAGAGGGATTCACAAGTTGCTTGAGGGATGTGTATGAGCTAGGTTGTGTATGGGGACAAAGGTCTCTTTTTATAGACAAAGGGAAAAGGCTTTCCTTTTTAGATTAGGAAGGAATCTCCTAATTGGTTTCTAATAAGGAATGCATCTCCTAATTAGGATTTGGGATTGGATTTGATTTGGTAGGGATTTGATTTGATTTCTTTTATTTAGGTAAGGATTTAACAAGATTTAAACATGTGATTAATGTGCAATTACCTAAATAAAGGGCAATGGGCGTGAATCATGTCCAATGGGCATAGGTTTGGTTTGACTTGGGTTGACTTGGGTATTTGGGCTTGGTTTGGGTTAGGTATGTGGTATATGGGAGTTTTGGGCCTAAAGTGAGCTTAGAAACGGAGGTATAACAAGCAACCGAAGCGAAACAACTCGGGTAAATCCATCAAAAATTGTATTTTCCAACTTTACCCTTCCAACGTTCTTTTCCCGCGACTTTCATGACTAAGAGGGAGTTGTCTCCATATAAGACTCCTCATCGGGTGTTATGCAAAAATGCAATTCCTATAACCATACATCATAATAATAGCATATTGAGATAGATATCTAAGTAAACAGTCATTCATCGGCAAACAATTTCTTCAACTAGTCACTTTACCAACTGCTTAGGTTCTTACTGCTAAAAAACTTAGTATTAAGTGCTTACGAGTCTAACCTAAATCATCTACTCAAGACATCATATAAAAATCAATTGAGACTTATCGTTTCTAAAATTACATCGAAAACAAACAAAAATCATCATTAGACTTTTATGCTTTACTATCAAGGAATAAAAATAAAAATAATTTTTTTTTATAACATGAATTATCACTACATGCACACACCCCCAAACTTAAAACTTGTATTGTCCTCAATGAAATATAAACAGAAAGAAACAAGAGTGAGGAACAACACTACTGTACATGGAGTTTATCAGGCTCCTGCTGGTATGAATTTGGTTGTGCGGACTTTGTGTGTCTCGTGCTACCTGCATAAATAGCATGCCAAACGAATAAATAAACAAATAGCACACAATAAAAATAAAAAATAAAGAAAATTCTAATAAAATAAATGCAAGGGTTGTCTCCCCGCTAATGCTCAGTTTAACGTCTTCAGCTAGACGCAACCACCTAAGTGGTCATGGTGACTTCTTCTTTTGTATCCACAAGCTGCTTTGACATGAAAAAGATAGATTGGCGACTGTGGCAGTTTATCCAAATACCCCTTATTGCTGCTTGGTCATGGAAGAAATAATCTGCCCAATCTGTGTTTCTAATTCTAAGGACTTCATTGTTGCCCCGATATTTTCCATGCGTGTCTCAATATTGTTCAACCTTGCTTCATTCTTCTCAAACCTCACTGAAGTATTAGCAACAAACGTGCTCATGAAATCTTCCAATGAAGATTTATGCTCAGCTCTTTGATAATCAAAACCCGATAAAGGCTGCAAGGCATTCTCTGTATTAGCATATGACAGGTTTGGATGATAGCGGTTAGTCTCAAGATTGCCTCTATAGCTGTTGAAGTTCTGATTGTTCACATATTGGACTTGCTCAAAGTTCGGGTTTCCTTCCAATAACAGCATATTTGTAGCCGCCGCTGATTCAATAGATGCTTGTGCTCGTGGATTTGTGAGGGCTGCTACTTGAGTAGATAGGGTGGAAATCTGAGCTGTTAGTGCCACAAGAGGGTTCACTTCATGTTGTGGGCATCTTCGGAGTAAATCCTTAAAGTGCTCACATACTTCATATAAAGTCTCAGTCTCCAGCTACTTAAATATACTAATTTATGCCCTTAGCTGAGCTGATTTAGCTGGTGGAAAAACCTCTCAAGAAATTTTGTGGCCATATCCTGCCATATCATGATACTCCCCGTTTGTATGTTGGGGTTTGGGCGAAGGGCGCAGCGGAAGCGCGGTTCAGGCGAAATCATAATTTAAAACTTTTTCAAATTACCGAATAAATTATTCAATATCTAATATGAATAATTTATTCATATTTCACCTAAACATATTTATTCGATATCAAATAGCGACATAAATATAAAAGGAAACGTCGCGAAACTTTTACGAAAAACGTTTTTTCGCAAAATGACGCAAAATATATTTTTGACCGAACTGACCACTCGACACTTATGGAGGCTGCCCAGGTCAGCCCCAATAGTGTTAGGGCAGTTCATGGGCTGCCCAAACAGTGACGAACTCACTGTTTGGACAGCCGTCACTCGGTTGGCTCAAAAGTCACCCGGTAACGCCGTTTTTCGCCATTTTCATTTATTTCAACTCTGAAACACTTTCCGACAATTGTTCCAACTCCCAAAACACATCCAAAATATTCAAAATACATATTTTTCATCACAAAACATAATCAACTCCATATCTGATCCAGAACCGAAATTGCCTATTTTTCATGCTTTAAATCCAAATTTTCAAGATTAATCAAATTAATCAAAACACCAACAAAAGTGACCACAAATGAAGCACCCAAGAACAATTCTAGGTGTTACAAAAGTGGTCATAACACTCTAGAATGGCAACATATCATCAAATGAATAAATTGGACCAAAATTACAATAATTCCATCCAAATACACTTCACACATGCACAAAAGCTTCCAATTCATCCACCACAACCAAAAGCCCTAATTTTTCAGAATTAAAGGAACCCTAGAACCTTTCTAAATCATCAAGAAATAAGAAACTAAATTTTCAAGCTTATGGTTAAAGTAGATTACCTTTAATCTCTTGTTTCCTAAGACTTTTTTCTTAATTTTCCTTCATTTCTTCATGGATTCATCAAACAAATTTGAAACCCATTTTTTTCTGTTAATTTCGGCCATGGTGTAGAATGAATCAAGAAGAAAATATTTCCACCTTTTTAATATACATAACCGACTTTATGGGGCAATTTTGTCCTTTTGAAAAAATTTAATCCAAATAATAAATCAAAACTTTATCTTAACAAATCAAATTTGGACAAATAAAGTTTAATTAAATCATGTCATATGTACAAATAATAATTGGCCATATTTCATAATATTTATGAAATATAAATATTATTTATTCATTTAAATATTCAACAATTAAATATCTAAATAATTAATTAATATAATTATATATATATATATACAATAAATAACAAATACATATATTTATGGCATGTGTAAAAATCTCATTTGACGATTAATTAATGTGTATCTAATCGTATTATATATCAAATACAAATATACAGTAATTACGACTGACTAAACTTACCCACATGTATGTGTTATCGTTTAACCGATTAAACGATTCGAATTAACTCACTTAATCCGATGAAGTATTATGAATAATTCGTATTATTCATATCGTGTTGCCCAAGTGTTCAACGAGTACACTTCATATTGTGGGACTCTCTAAGTTTAGGTTTATCCGTCACGAAATCTAATTTCGTGTCCATAATCCACTCATTCATGGATTATGACGACCACAGATAATCTCGCTAAACTATACAAGCCGAGGTCATTGCATAGTATAATCCATATGTCACAGGTTATCCATAGTATACCTGAGATATAGATGAGAACGTCAAATTCGTTCGGTATAATATAGTCAACTTTCAATTTACGATCTCTAAATAACATTCGGAACTGATTTATGAAGTTATACCACGACCATGGATTTACTAGATCGTAAACATGTGAGGATGCCCATGCCATGTACACAGGACTGACGGATCATATCTTGATACACACTGGATATCATGAGCATCAGTCCACACCCAACGAACAGGCGGAGGTCTGATCATGAATAGATCGGTGACGTGACTGCCATCAAAGTGTGGAGAATAACTCATATATCCCACTGTGGTATCTCAAGTCCAAGAACCACTATGCTCGCTCAACTCGAGAAGATTCCTATTGATGTTGGTGTACTATCTATTAGGAAATCTTCAGTAAGTCATTCAGTGTCTTATCAAATAAACACCTACATATCTATACGAGTCTCCTGGGACTCATGGTTCATTGGGATAAACCATCGGACCAAGTCACGATATACGACATGTACTGGTCTCAATGGATTTTACTAACCGACCCATGTTAGTAAATCTTTACCAGGAACTTTATTTAAGGATATACATCTAATAATGTGCTTCCCAATGTCAATTACAAACCACGTTGTAATTGTGCACTATATTGTAAATCATAGGGTCTTTGTTTAATATACACGTATCAATAAACCAGATTTAGTTTCGATATAATCATAATCAGATATCTAATCGTAATTAGATCGAATAAGTGTATAAAAGACAAGGGTGCTACCATTAAATTAGTAATATTATGGAAAATAGAAGTGCTCGTATTTATGAATCGGACATAAATATGATCCGGATTGGCACTCCGAGCACCAACCCTAACACTGTATTGATTGACGTCAATCTAATGCTTTATCCCTTAAAGAGAATGAGAATAAGTGTAGCCTGATGGCCTCTTTACTCACGCCATTCATCTTTATAGTATTTGCGATCTCCAGGAACATCCTTTAGTGCAAGTTGGGATCCTCTACAGCTAAACCCCCAAACTGATTATTTTATCATCAATCCAATCACTGTTCCCCTTTTTCTTTGTACCATGTTGATCAATGCAGGTTTTAGCTCAAAATTTTTGGTGTTGATTGGTTGATGGGCAATCCCAGAATAGGTATCATCAATGACCGACTTGAAGTGATCTCTGATTGCCACCTGGCGTGGAATGTTCTCTCTGTTTTCAGCCGACATTGCTTCTTTTTCAGTTTTTCTTTCTTTCGTTAGTCTCCTCATTGTTCTTTCTATTTCGGGATAAAATAGGAGCAAGTCGAGACTTGTGGATCTTCGCATTCACTGAAGCACTGAAAGAAAAATAAAAAACAGAACAAACAAAATAAATACAAAACTAAAGATAAAAATCTAAATCTAAATCTAAATTAAAACTAAGATTACTTGGTAATAGTATTAATGTGAATTAAATAAACAATCCCCGGCAACGACGCCAAAAACTTGTTGTGATATTTTATATCGTACCGCAAGTGTACGGTGTTAAGTTTTAGTATAAATGAGTATAGAGTGTCGAACCCACATGGATTGTGTTAAACTCTCACTAAGTACTACAATTGATAATCCTAATTTTATTTAGAAGATAAATAATAAATATTTAATTAAATAAATAAAATATAAAAATATTTAGATATGAAGACCTAATACGATATAGATTCTAGAGTCTGATTTCAGATAGTTGTATCATATATATTTGTCATGTCAATTAATCATTGTTCAATTATATTGTTTATAAGTCAAGACTCCGAAAATATCCACTCCTTCTCTCGAGTATAAGTGAAAATATCATCAACTACAGACTTCTATATCTCTATAAAAATCTAATAGTTAACAACTCGTTACGCTTTGTGATTCTATTTTAACGACTTCAAATGAACTTATATATTCTCTCGAACTCTATAAAACTCATAGGTTATATTCTCTAGATCTATTCAAAATCTCATCTCTCAAGTGATAAATTCTAAACATTCATCATCTTAATTGTGGTTAGCAACCAAGAAGCATTAAACTCAAAAGAATATAAATAAACTGAATAAAACTTCATAACAAAATTCGACAATCAATATAAAGGTTCAAGCATCAATTACATCATTCTCCAGATTTAAGGACTTAGTTCATGATTAAAGATAAAAACAATAAAAACATGTCATAAATCTAATGGAAATCATTAGAGTTCCAAGAAAGAAACAATAAGATAAAACCAGAATTGAATCTTTTCTTCTTCGCACGTCACCACCTTTGTTTTTTCTTGTCGCTCTTCAATCCTCCTCCCTGGATCTCTAAAAATATGTGTTTTTGTGTTTTGTGTTGTGTATTAGCCTCCCCCTTAAGTCTTGGATGAGCTTATCTATTTATAATAAATCCTTTGGTTCAATGGTACATGAAAACCCTAAGATTTGATGATTTTGGGGGCTGCGGGGCGCTGCGGCGCTGGTCTTTGGGCACCGCGGTGCCCAACTCACAGGTGTAATGTATGAGACTGGTTTTGCTAAGGGCGTCGTGGCGCCAAGAACTTGGGCGCCACAGGGCCAGTGCCTACAATTGACTAGATCTCATCGAGTACATGTAAATCGATAAATTATGGGTCTCGTAACTCTTTCTAGATCAAAAGTTATAGCCTTTTTAAATTCAGTGTGCAGCTGATGCTGGTTTTGCTGGTTCTTGAGTCCGATGCTCCCGATAGGTCCCGAAACACGCGTATTTGCTCCATTCTTGATGTTCTAATGCTTCCTACAATTAACACGTAAAAACAAACTACAAATGACATTAAATGATACGAAACTTGGCAAAATAATAAGCTAAGAATGCCGGAATAAGTGGGTATAAACCGAACTTATCAATGGGTGAGAGGAATCAAATCTCACGTAGTTCCATTACATTTTTAAGATAGTTTCCTATTACAATTTAAAATTATTTACTAATCAATCATCATTATTATCAGTGTCTGTTGATCCTTCAGCTTCTGTTCCGCTTGCACTTGCAGATGCATCATCGAACAAGTCTTCAAAGTCATTGAGAGTATTTTCTTGTTGCCTCAGATCAGCTCGGGTCCAATCATCCACGCATGTTGTTGTTTCTAAAGTGCTTGATGTGATGAAGACCATCACACTTCCAATATATTGCCTCATAAGCTGAAGGTTTGCTCAACCGCAACAGTGGAAATATGTGTTGTCAGAACCTCTTTAGCAATAATTGATAATACAAGAAATACATTTTGATATCGGTTGCACCAATCAAGTACTTGAAAATTTTTACCTCGCTAAATTTTCTGTAGGGAACTCGAAATTGGTAGATAAATAATTATTTAATTTCAGGTTGTTAGTCGTGTTATCCCTATGTTTTTTATTTCATTGTAGTAACCAATGATCACATACTCCAAGTCTTGAATATATTATAGGTTCGCTACTACTAGATTTTTATACTGATTGCAAATTATATCTACTAACATAATCATTAAATCAATCTATTAAATCAATTTTTATTTTATCTATTATTCTTGTAATATTAATTTCATTAGTTATTTCTAAATGTCCATAATAAGCTTGTAAGACACTATTCAAACCTTCTAATTTAAACATAGGATAAAAAACCGTGGTAATAAGATAAAATAATGAAATGTCTTTAAAATAATTCAACCATTTTCGTTTCATAACATAAATAGCTTCAATTAAAACATCATTAAGATCAGAACTTTCAACATGCTCAGCCAAAGAACCAACAATATTCAAACTTTTAACAAGAAATAAATGTGTTTAGGATAATAAACACCGCTAAAAATATTTGTAGCATCATTAAAACTTTTAAAATTTCTAAATTTTTTCACAAATATCTCATTGACTATGAAAAGTGTGATATGTTGAACATGTTAAGAAAAAAACTATATAATGCATCTTTGTATTGAAAAGCTTGACATAAAAGAAAATAAGTTGAATTCCAACGTGTTGGAACATCTCGTGAAAATTTTATCGCTTTAATTTACAAAACTTGGCCCATTCTCTTCTAACTTGAGAATATGACCAAATACAATTAAGTATAATTTTAATAGGATCAATGAAATGTGCTAAACAAATCAGATCATCTTGAACACATAAATTAAGGATATGGCATGTGCAACGGACATGAAAAAATCGACCCCCCCAAATTTGGTTAGCATATTTCTTTCAAATCTATAATTGATGTAGTATTTGCAGATACATTGTCAAAACCAATTGTTAAAATTTTACCTAATAAATCAAATTTATCAAAAATTACTTTCATCATTCTATAAATATTTTGTGCAGTATGTTTCTCATCAAAAACTCTAAATGCAATAAGTCATTTTTGCATGTTCCATGATGCATCAATCCAATGACAAGTAACACCCATGTATGAGCGTGTTTTCCAATGGTCACTCCAAATATCAGAACAAATAGAAAGACGTTATTTAATATATTTAAATATTTCATTTAAAATAATTTTACCATCTTTGTATAATTTAAAATTTTGTGCAGCGGGATTTAAAGCATTATGAACGTAATTAGTAAAAGCAATTTTTCACCAAAACTTAAAGAAAGATGTTTCATACAAGTAAATTTTATAAATTCTTCTCTATTTTTAGCATCAAAATATTTAAATAAATCTAAAAAATGTGTACCTCGACTAGATGATGCGTACCTGACTATTTGAGTTTGCGTCGTATCAAATGCAATTTCAACGACATGATGTCTATCCAAATGCTTGTTCATATTGTCATAGCCACCAATAAATTTGTAAGAAACACCACAATAGTTGCATATTGCTCTTGGACCATCATTTTCAGTATCAAATAGATGAAAATGAATTTTGAAAATATCGGAGGAACGAAACTTAATTTATCTTCTCCGTATACCGATACTATGGCCACTTTCTTGAGTTGACACATTGGACATGGTGTTCTCAGATGAGATTGCCATTTTTTGTTAAATAAATATTAAAGAATGAGATAATTGAGAATGAGAAATTGTAGATGAGAGAATTGAGAATGAGAGAATTATATAAATTGAGATAATTGAGAATTGGTGTGTTGAAAAATTGAAAAATAACCCATATTCATATATTTTTGGAATATTTTTGTGATATTTAAAATGCCCCTAAAACTAGCCGTTTTATTAATATTACGGTTCCAACAGGAATCGTTTGGTTCTGGTTGGAACCGTAGAACTGCTGGAACAGTCAGGTTCCAGCGGTTCCATTAACCGAACCGAAAGATTCTGGTTCCGATTGGAATCGGTTCGGTTGTGATTCGGTTTTGATTCCAAACCGGAACCGTGGCTGAGTCTATGTTTAATTGGTTGATGTTCTCGTGGTATAGTAGTCGAGCTGGTTAGGAATCCGTTCGGATTAAATTCATCTCATACATATTCTAAAATAGGTAATGAGTGTCGTACGAGCATTGTGTGTAAGCCAATCGTGTGTATGTATTGTTGGATGATGTGATATTTGATGTACCGATTGTTTTGTGTGCTTCGTGGTTGGTTGCTTGACGGTTGTAAATATGTCTGAGTGTATGTTGATGTATGACAGAACTCGTGATATGTATAGATCGTGTATGCTTATCTGAAACAAATGGATGATTTGAAACTGATGTGAAAATCAGATGTTATAAATCGTGTTTGTTAAGTTGTATTGGTATGTATGTATATGTGTAAGAACTTTGAAATTTTATTTGCATGTATATAAGAGAAGTGTTATATGGTATGTGTGAATACATATGAACCCTAAGTGTTAAGCTATTGAAAGATTATCATGGTTAATGACGGTTAAAGAAAGATTGTTTTGGTATTGAAGTAAGTTATTTTGATATTAAAGAAAGTTTGTTAGATTTACTGATTTGATGATATTTCCAATATGTTTATTTGTGATAATAAATAAAATGTGACTTCACGTTTCTTGAGATTGAAATATTTTTAATGTAAAATGACATATTCTGTGATAATCATATTGATATCTTGAGGGATTTGGATATATACATGGGAATTTGACATAGGTAAAGTATAAAGGACAATAATGAGTTAATAAATGTGAACTTGTAATAATTTAGTAATTCGATAAACTATTGATATGTTTGATTTGTTTGTTTGTTGTAATACTAGCATGGTTACATACTGAGTTTTTAAAACTCACACCAAACCAGTTTGCTAGTTTTGCAGGTTGGCTTCCAGATTGGTCAACCACGACAGCTTCGGAAGTCATGATCGAGACGCGAATCACCCAAGCGGCAGTCACCCTCGCAAGTATCCTGGAAAGAGTTTTAGAGATCTAGGATTTGTGATCAATATTTTATTTGTTGTGCTGAGCACGTTGTTTGTATATATATTAAGTAAATGTTTTGATTGCTTATGATGTTGTGGGCACATAACCTTTGAGTGTCGATAGATGATATGGCCACAGAGCCCTTAGGATATGATTTTGATGAGTTTTGTGTGGACCTGAGGTCCTTTTATTTGTTTGATGTTTTCTTAGACTTCGTTGGATGCTAGACTGTGATCCAGGTTGTCCAGTTTTAGGGTACATCATGTTGAATTTTTAATACATTTAGAGGCTTATAGAGATGGGTTAATCATGTCTTCTGCCGGTAGCATCCTGCCTCTGGCGGGGTGTTACACATCATTAAAATGGATTCATCACAAAGCAACCACCAATATGATCCTTCTAATCACTATCATATATTATATTATTCAATCGGCATCGATCAAAGCCGGCTTAGTCCATCAAGTTAAGGCCACCGTTCCACTAAATGAACTTGTATGTCAAAGTAAAAGTGTGATATTCTATTAATTATATTGTATATTTTGATACATCCCAATATTATTTTATACAGACATTAGATCATAATGAGATACACATAACACAAAAAAAGGACATACATGAATATCGTAGAAATTATGATACATTTTAGATATAGATAAATGTATAAATTCAATGTATCATAAATATTGACTAAAATGAGTTATAGGTATCGTGAAAATTCAATGTATCATAAACATTTATTAAAGCGCATTGTAGATATAGAGATCTGTAGGAATTCAACGTATTATAGACATTGATTAAAGTGAATTGTACATATCGAGAATTGTGAAAATTCAATAAATTATTAATATTGATTAAAATGAGGATTTAAATATAATTTTATCTTTTGATTTATAATACTGCCGCCACTAGATAGGGAACAGAAGTATATACTATAAAGTAAGAAGTAACATAAGATAAGACATTTTCAAATTTTAATGGTTAACAATTGCATGGCGCCATGCCTACTTCAGGCTGAAAAATAATTTCAAGAAGTTTTAATTTTTTTTTTTTTTTTTATATACATCCTATTAAAACTCATCATATCAAAAAATAAAAAATAAAAATATATGAAATCACTAGCAAATCACCCTAATCGCCAAATCGTTATTCCCAGTAGTTTCCAATAATATCTAAACTGTTGCTTCTTCTTCGGTCTCGCATATAGAAGAAAATGTATAAATTCAAAGAATGATTGAAAAAATCATAAAAGCAAAGCAAGAAAAGTAAGCAATTACCTGAAAATTTATACTGCTGCTTGTTGCAGAGATTTTTGCTTGTGATTGTTATATGAGGTGGCTGGGCTGCTGGGTACTGCCTTGAATTATCTTAAATTTTATTAGATTTTGATTAATTCTTAAAATGAAATCTTTATCGATAAAACATTAAAAAATATAAATTATATTATATATTAAAAATTAAAAATTCTCTAAATTCGGAGTTTATAATTTTGAATCAAATTTAAGAACCCAACTGACCGTCTGTATTCTCTTAGTAACTACCTTTAATTACTAGTTGCCGATGTGAGTTTTTTCAGTGTAAAATGAAATTGCATTAAATAAAAGCGGTGAAAATTCCCTTAATGTTTGCATGAAAGTTTGTATGAGTTTCTATAGCTATCTTAGCTAAAGCATGAGCAATAATATTACTATATTTAGATACATAGTCTATCTTAACTCTATTAAGTTCACTATCATCTCTTTTATCTCCTCAACGATCCACCAAATTTTCGTCTTGCTATCTGTCCTGTTTGAAATTAAGTCTATAGCATCATGACAATCAGATTCAATAACAACAGCCTCCAAATTTGATTCGTCAGCCACCTCCATATACCGATCTTAATTGCTTCAGCTTCAACAGATCCAATGTCTCTATGAAAATCAAAACTCTGAATAGCTATTGTCTCCACTTCACCCAAAGCATTCCTAATAACTACACACAAATCTGTTTTATTCTTTTCTTTGTTCACTGCAACATCTGAATTGATCTTCCACCACCCAAAATGAGGAGGTTCCCACTTCTTATGATTAACTTATTTCGGCTGTGGCATAACATCAACAAGCTTCATCCTCCTATAGCCTTCCACGATTGCTTTTTCTTTAGCTATAATCACATGTGAGTCTTCCTCCTTCCTTTCAAAAATGTATCGATTGCGTTGCCGAGTGGTGTTAACATTGTTGACGGTGGATTTTGGTCTCAGGGCAATATGGGAATATCACTCCCGAGGTAATCCTCATTCAATAGTGAATTTGTTTGGTTATGGGGGAAACCAAAAGCAAATTTAGCAAAAGACAGATAATGCGTCAATCAACAAGGAGATTTAACGTGGTTCGGCGGATTTTTATCCGACCTACGTCCACGGACACAAACAGGAGTATACTTTTTATTGCTGAAACTTGTATCTCTTGTGCTTTATAAGTTTAATCACAATGAGATTGATATTGATTCTGATCTCCACTCTCAATGCTCTAACCTTCTATTTATAATAGTGAAGAAATCAGATTCCTTCTAGTATGAGGATTCCTAATTGAAGCAACCTCCTTTTCCCACAAGGATTCCTAATCAGATCTACCTTTATTCCTTTTATCCTTCTAGGACACTGGTTTCATCAGTATTCTTTATGAAGGTAGGACTGTCTCCTTACCCCATAGGGACATGACGTCTTATCTTCTGGTGCACGTCTTGCCATATGCTCGGTCTTTATGTGGTCGGTCATAATGGTTCTTTGAACTGAGAATGGTGATGTCGATCTGATAATACTCGGTCATTCGAACCAAAGTGATCTCCGAACCGACCATAAAGTGCTCGGTCTCTTCCTGTTGTGATCGGTCTGTAACCATAAGGTGCTCGGGCCCTTGCTGCTAGCTTTTTATGGGTCGGGTCGGCATCAATGATCCTGAACAAGAATGAGATTTACCTTTTTGCCCCTGTCGTGCTGCTTTAAACACCATAGTGCCTGAAAACACCATCAACATCTATCCCATAGTTCTCGGTTCCAACGAGCATACAAGTTGGTGCCGGGAACTATATAAAGATGGTGTGTTGATTACTTTGCTTGGTGGTCGATCCGGAGTCGAATCAAAATTTCTCGTTGCCTCTTTTCAAGCCTCTTTTCTTGAGACGCGCAACCGTCATGTCTGTTTAAATGCCCATCAAATCATCTTTAGGGTTTTTTCTGAGTCTGACACATGTCAAACATCCGTCGGGTTCCCGCCAAAAGCAGGAGAAAATCGACCGTGCAGAGGCGTCTTAATAGTGCACTGATCTCAACCGTTTATTTGATTTTGGTAGACCTCTTTTGCAGTTGACACTTGGCGTCCATCCGGGACTCTATTACGATCCGATGGTTGGAATTATTCGACGTTGTAATGAGAAGGTGGACTGATATCCTTGCATCTGTTTGGCAAAAGTCCCATCAACTTCAAAAACTCTTCTTCCCTTCGGCTACGAAGCATCTGATTTGGTTTTACTCAAAGTTCTTCAACGTATTCGCCGCTTTTCCGAGCATAGATCAAGTAAGTTTCCCGAACGACCTTCTTCCTCTTTCTTTTTTCTTGCTTGCTTTGCTTTGTTGTTTCTCATTTTCATTTGTTTTGATACTCGCTAGGGAGAGATTTTATTGAATACTTTGCTTAGGGCACTTAGAACTTCATAGATTTAGTTTTTTCTGGAAACTTAGGATAGCTTGTGAATCCCTTGGTCGTTTTTCAAGAATATGGTTGTAGACTGACCTTGCCCTTTTATTTTTCGGACGTCTAGGATGTCTGATGACAGTTCTTCCCCTGAAAACCCTGTTAAACCCTTGGCCCCTATTGCTGAAGAGCTTTCCTCTGGCTCGGGAGCACCCAGCGTGGAAGACCTTGATACTACCCCCACCCCTTCTGAAATCGAACAAGATACTTACCATCAGAGGGTTCCTCGGAAGGATCCGGAGCCCGGTGACTTTGACAACTCAGCTCTGGACATGGTTCGGCCCTCTAAGATAACCGAGGATGATCTAGCACTGCTTCGGCAACGATATGACATCCCGATAGATATTGCTCTTGAGGTCCATCTCCCATATGATTGTGCCAGTCAGCCCGACGATGGTTCCGTGGCCCTTCTTCCAGCTTTCTTCGAGTGCGGGCTCCGGTTGCCAATTCAACCCTACTTCGCCTGGATGCTGGCCGAGATGGAGATTGCCCCATGTCAACTGAGTCTAAATAGTTGGAGGATCTTGGCCGGGTTGTATGTAGCTTGGCATCGGGCGGGGCTTGGCGAACCTTCTTTTGAAGAAGTGAAGAGGTTATATCGGTTGAATGCCAACCCAAAGACTCACCACGGTTGGTACTACCTTTCTGCTTACGACAGTTCGTCAAACGTCGTCCAAAAACTCCCTGACTCCAATAAGAATTTCAAAGATCTTTGGTTCTGGGCCACTGGAGATTGGGGACGGACCCTGAGATCGAATGGAGAGGAGATCTTGGTCCCGGATATCTTCAGAGCGGGAGGTCAGGAGTTTAACCTTTAGTTTTCCTGCCCTTAGTTCCTTTTTTTATATGTTTGGATTCTTACCCCGTTTTTCTATTCCCCCTAGCCTGTTGGAGGGATACTCCCAAGGTCTCCCACCAGGTCCGGAAGCGGGTATTCTAGGCTCGGCGGTATGCCGCTCATTGGAGGGAGTTGGTAAACGATGCAGTATTTTTTGAATCGGAACTTGTTCGGGCCGTTCCTCCCAAAGTCTTCGGTCGGATAGGTAGATGCATGTTGATCTTCTAGCCAACTCCCTCGTTTATTTATCATGTTTGATGTCGTCTTTTTTTTTTTTTGTATGCTCAGGTCCTGAACCTTTTTTTTGTCTTTGCTTTTTGTAGGTATGTCGAATAGACCAAAGTACCTTGATCGGTTGACCAGTGCTGCGAAGAAAACTAGCCCAGGTGGAGCTGGTACTTCTCGGAAACGGCCTGAAACTTCTGAGGCCGGGAAGTGGCTGGGGAGAGATGGGGCGTCCGAGCTCTCAAGGTCGGTCTTCGCTTTCCGGGGTGCTTCCAATGGGTGTTACCCGTCCTGATAGCCCTCCAAGACCGTCCAAGAGAAGGATGCGTCGATTTGGGTTGTGGATACTCAATTAAGGCGGGAATTGGAGGAGGATGAGGCTCCGAGCAGAGAAACTCCAGTTCGACGGGAGGGTCCTTCCAAGAAATTGAATGGTGCTGTGGTTCTTGGAGTTGATGACCTTGGGAAGAATATTAGGGAGGCTACTTCCCATTTGGTATCGGCTTTCAATGAGCTGGCCGGGGCCGTACCTCCTGAGAAGATTCCGAGGTTTGAGGACCTTTCACCCGAGGAGGTAGTTGCAAAGTTGTGCTCCCAGCTGGCCCAGGTCACTTCTTTTACTTCCCTTCTATATCTGTGGTGTCTTTCAAACTTTGTTTTATTTTCCTAACTTCTTTTTCTTCTCGGCGGGCAAATTATTTGGCGGCTAAAAATAAGGACCTGTTTATAAGCCTTTTGTCCGAAGGCGGCCAAGCCCAGAGGCTTCAGAATCGTCTTTCTGAAGTGGAGGCCAAGTTGGCTAGTGCCGAAGAGAGGAATATGGATCATGAGCTGGCTGCGGTTGAGGCTGTTAAAATAAACAAAGCCCTTAAGGCTGCTGCTACTCTAGAGCGGAAGAACGCTGAAGAAGCTAAAGCAAGTTTGGTGGACGCCCGGACTGAGATTGGGATCCTCAAGGTGGAAATAGGCAGCGTGGAGTATAACCTGCGGGCCAAGGAGGAGGAGCTGGGACAGGCCCGTGCCGATCTCAGGGATAGAGAACTTGAGTGGGAGGCCGAGAGGGACTCCATTCGTCTTGAAGGGGTCGGTGATTGTGCGGAAATCATCCCCATGGTTCTACATGATTTAGACATGGGTCTTATTCATGCGGCCATCCATTTTTGTAAAGGGGAAATGTCCGAGGAAGAGTTTCAGAGGTGGCTACCCCCTCCTCCCGAAGAAGTGATGGATCCCGAACCGATTTCGATCGCCCTGGCTCTCCCAGCTCCTCAAGAAAACCGTCCTGAGATTCCTGCTCCTGGCGAGGATTATCCCGAGGTTCCACCTCCAATCCTTGAAGTAGAAGTCTCCCAGGTTGCCGAGGTTGAAGCTGATGTTCCCCCTCCTGAGACCGAGCTGATCCATCCGTCGTCTGAGCCAGCTGAGGAAGAACTTCTTGCCCCTGTGCGGGCTGATTGAGAAGGGGTAACCCGGACGGGGCCCTGTGTACACTTTATCTTTTTTTTGTAATAACACTTCATACTCTGTTGGGATGCATATGTACATTAATATATTCCTTCTCTTTGTACTCTTCTCTTTGTTCTGTATGCTTTCCCTTGGGTTCTCTAGCTTGTTCTGAGGATGTTTTCAGTGGGATGAGCTCCTGTATTGAGGGGACATAGCCCGACCCCGAGCTGGGATAAACATTTGGTCCCGGGGGAATGTTACGTCCCTAGACCAAAAGACAGACTCGGTGGGACGTATCCCGACCCCGATCTGTGAGAAATATTTGGTCCAGGGGGAATGTTACGTCCCCAGTCCAAAATACAGACTTGGTGGGATGTGGCCCGACCCCGAGCTATATAACCAAGTAGCATCGGCGGAACGAAATCCAGTCCCGAGCCGAATAACTGAATGGCCTCGGCGGAACATAATCCAGCCCCGAGCCTAATAACTAAATGGCCTCAGCGGAACGAAATCCAGCCCCGAGCCGAACAATCATTGGGACTTGCTCCGAAGGGAAGGGAATCAACCTTTGAAGCCCTATCGAATCTGTCTTGGGCGTCCCCTTTTCAGACCGATGAAAAAACAAAAACGAAATTTTGGAAAATAAAATCAAAAAAGTGTAAACAATAGCACGGATACCTCAAAACAGCGTCCTGTCCGAGGCCTCCAAAACACAATTTTGAATCTTTCAATTCAGTGTCCCGGCGAACCAGGATTTGGATTAGTAGAGCGTTTAAAATGGTAAGGGCATATCCTCTATACGTCAGGTCACTGTGAAGCCTGTGTATTTTGTGTGGGGGCTCCTCCTTACCGCGCTGGAGCAGGCACACGCCACAGGGGCACAACGCCTCCCCGTGCTGCTCCTCTCTTGGATCCAAATGATGAATGGATCAAAGAGTGTTCGGGATACTAAGGGCACATCCCTCCTTAGGTCTGACATCACTGGAGCTAGCAATCGTCACGGGGGCCTCATCACTCCCCGTGCTATGCTTTCCCACGGATCCATTACATCGAGTAAGTGAGGATCAAAGAGTGTTCGACACATTAAGGGCATATTCCTCCTTATGTTCGGTAACTCTGGAGCAAGCAATCGCCACGGGGGTATCATCCCTCCCCGTGCTATGCTTCTCACGGATCCTATGCATCGAGTATGTCCCTGAATATTTTGAGGACCCCGAGATGAGAGAGACACTTGGTTCTGGGGGAATGTCCGTCCCCATACCAATGAGCATGACTCGGTGAGACGTAACCCGACCCTGAGCCGAATAGTCAGGTGGCCTCGGCGGAACAAGATCCAGCCCCGAGCCGTTTGTCGCAGTGGCCTCGGCGGAACGTAATCCGACCCCGAGGTGTTCGAAACATTAATGGCATATTCCTCCTTATGTTCGGTAACACTGGAGCAAGTAATCGCCACGGGGGTATCATCCCTCCCCGTGCTATACTTCTCACGGATCTATACTCTGATTCACTTTTGTCCCTGCTGTTTAATGCTTGTATGGAATCGACTGATTCTGGTGTGACTTGTGCTTCTTTATGGTGGTAGCCGTGGTCGGGTAGTTGCGGGTTTTGTGCTTTTGACCCTGGACCGTTGTATTGAGTATGTCCCCGGAGTTTTGAATATGGTTCACAAAATTTTTATTTTTAGAAGAGTGGGTGAAAATTTTGGAAAAGAAAGTTTTATTTATATTCGGGGACATATTGCCCTTCTTACAACTCTCTGCGGGCCATTTCGAGAGAGGCTTTATATTGAATTTCCGTCCCTTGTCGGGTTGCTTTGAAAAGTTGCCCCAGCGTTCTTCAGTCCGAAAGGCATTACTTTGTAGCAGTACAGTCCTTGATCGGTGATAAAAGTGGTTTTCTTCTCGTCTGCAGGATGCATCCTAACCTGATTGTACCCTGAGAATGCATCCATGAAGCTTAGTAGTCATTGGCAAGCAGTTGCGTCTACCAGTTGATCTATAATTGGTAGAGGAAAGATGTCTTTCGGACACGCTTTATTGAGGTCGGTGAAATCTACACACATCCTCCATTTTCCATTGGATTTCTTTACCAATACTACGTTTGACACCCACTCGGGGTACTTTACTTCTCTGATGAAGCCGGCTTTTAACAGTTTTTCCACCTCGGATGCCACCGCTCTGCATCGTTCTTGATTGAAGATCCTTCTCTTCTGTTTGACCGGTTTGAGTGACGGGTTTGCTGCTAAGCGGTGACTGATGAACTTTGGGTCAATCCAGGGCATGTCATTGTGTCCCCACGCGAAGATGTCGGGGTATTCCCGTAGACATTCTAGCAGGCCCTTTTTTAGGGTTTCGTCCAAGTTTCCCTCTATCTTTATACTTTTTTTCGGTCCGAACAGTCTTATTTCTTCTAACTCTTCAGTTGTTTCCAGCCGGGCAACTTTATCCGGGCGGGGACCTGGTTCTTTCCTCTCGTTCTCGCCCCTCTGCCTCTTCTTGGTGCCTTCTTCAATGCAGAGGGTCTCTCACGAGAGAGTGGCAAAGCAGCTACGGGTTATCTTCTGACTCCCGCACACGATTCTGATCCCTTCCCGGGTGGGGAACTTTAGTTTTCAGTGATAGCAAGACATCGCAGCCTTTGTTTTCATTATAAAAGGTCGGCCGATAATGACTTGGTAACTGCTCAGGCAGTCCACCACAGTGAAGTTTACCATAATTGTCCGGGTCCTGGGGTGAGTTCCGATGGTTGTTGCCAGTTGTATTCTCCCCAGCGGGATGACCGTTGAGCCTCCAAAACCGT
Source organism: Zanthoxylum bungeanum (assembly GCA_019454045.1). Lineage (NCBI taxonomy): Eukaryota > Viridiplantae > Streptophyta > Magnoliopsida > Sapindales > Rutaceae > Zanthoxylum > Zanthoxylum bungeanum. The sequence continues at coordinate 111,167 of SKCR01021728.1, read as the reverse complement.
ACAGGGGGGTGCCGTCATTAGTTAGGGTTACATACTCCACTCCCAGGCTTTCTAAAACTTCTTTGGAGATTATGTCTACCGCGCTTCCGGGATCTACCAGGATTCTATCTACCTCTGTGCCGATGATTGTAGCTTTGATTATTAGCGCATCGTTATGGGGGAAACTCACCCCTCGAGCATCCTCGTCGGTGAACATTATGGGTACCGACCGACTTCCTCGTGGTACTGGGGACCTTTTCGTTTCTAGCACTTCCGTCCCCTGTATTCGGCTATAGCTTTTTCTTGACCGGTTAGAGTCTCCGGCCAGTGTTTTCCCTCATGCGATGATGTTCACCTGCCGGTTTCGTGCCCTCTGTCTGGCTGCCATGGCCTCATGGTTGATATAACTATTTAGATACCCATTTCGGGCTAGGTCATCCATCTGTTCCCGCAGATCCTTGCATTCGTCCGTTGTGTGCCCCCTCAGATTATGATGTACGTAGTAAGATTTCTGGTTCCTTTTATCCGGGGGGAATCTCCTGAGGTCGGGTTCTATCAAGAGGCATTTTTCCTGTATCTCCATGATGATTTGCCATGGTGGCTTACTCAGGGGGATATATGCTTCTTCTCGGATTACATGATTCACCTGGGTCGCGACCCCTCTTTCCTGATCCATTCGAGGTATTGGTTTGAATTCTTTGGGTCTCGGATTGAATTTTTTGAATTCCATGTCCGGTCGTCGGGGGGCCTCTGTTCTTGTTGTTCTTTCTCGAATGGCCGTCCCCCTTCGGGAGATCTTTTCTTCGCTTTCTAACAAGACAAATTTCTGGGCTACCTCCAGAGCGGTGGCATAATCTGGTGTGTCTTGGATTCTTAGGTGAGTCCACAGTTTTCCGATCCTTATGGCTCCCTTTAAACTTTCCAAGGCCTCTTGGGACTCGTACCCGCCGACCTCGAGTACCATATTGTGGTACCTCTCGATGAAAATTTTTAGGGGCTCGTCATCTCCTTGCTTCATAAGCCTCAATTCTCCAACCGTCTTCTTGGGGACGCAGACCCCTTTAAAGTGTCGAACGAACGACCTTTTAAGCTGTGTGAAGCTCCCGATGCTCCATGGGGCCAGACTTCTGTACCATAGGATGGCGGGTCCACCCAAAGTTAGGGGGAACACTTTGCAGATGGCATCTCCTACCACTCCATGGACTTCCATCAACAGGACAAAGCTTTCGATGTGGGATTTCGGGTCAGAGTGGCCTTGTAAGGTGCCATGGTCGGCATGTTGAATCGCCTTGGGAATTTTGCCGACTTTTTTTCTTCCTTGAGGGGAGATTCCCCATCACCGTCCCGGGCATCACTTGCATCGGTCTTGAGGCCTACCCCCCACTTGGTCATCTCTTTTTTTAACCAAGACTTTATCTCACTGGTTGTGCCGCCATGTCGTCTTCTGTGCCCCTCTGTGGATCCATTGCCCCGTGTGCGGCGTTCCTCATGCCTTGGAATTTCCCGCACATCTTCGCTATACTCCATGTCTTCTCTTCTAGAGTCGCGGAGACTATCATATGAGGGATCTGGTGATGGTCTTCCTTCTTCTTCTTCCCATGTGTCCTCTGTTTGTGAATCTTTTTCTACAACTACGGATTTTATCCCGTAGGGGCCCCTCCTCATGGGTCCATCGTCTTCACTTGTATCTATCACCATTTTCCCTTCTGCTTTTTCACTTCTTCTTCGACTGGTTCCGACGTCTGGTCTCTCGTTGTTCGTTCCCTTCATTCTCTCCAACCGATCCATCATGGATTTCATGCTTTCTTCCACCTTTTTCATCCAGTCTGTCGCTGGGCTCCCTGAAGATTGATGATTTCCGCCTTCTGCCATTGTCTTTCTCGCGAACTGCCTTTTGTTTCGAAATCCCCACAGACGGCGCCAACTGTTGATGGTGGATTTTGGTCTCAGGGCAATATGGGAATATCACTCCCGAGGTAATCCTCCTTCAATAGTGAATTTGTTTGGTTATGGGGGAAACCAAAAGCAAATTTAGCAAAAGGACAGATAATGCGTCAATCAACAATGAGATTTAACGTGGTTCGGCGGGTTTTTATCCGACCTACATCCACGGACACAAACATGACTATACTTTTTATTGCTGAAACTTGTATCTCTTGTGTTTTACAAGTTTAATCACAATGAGATTGATATTGATTCTGATCTCCACTCTCAATGCTCTAACCTTCTATTTATAATAGTGAAGAAATCAGATTCCTTCTAGTATGAGGATTCCTAATTGAAGCAACCTCATTTTCCCACAAGGATTCCTAATCAGATCTACTCTATTCCTTTTATCCTTCTAGGACACTGGTTTCATCAGTATTCTTTATGAAGGTAGGACTGTCTCCTTACCCCATAGGGACATGACGTCTTATCTTCTGGTGCACGCCTTGCCATATGCTCGGTCTTTATGTGGTCGGTCATAATGGTTCTTTGAACTGAGAATGGTGCTGTCGATCTGATAATGCTCGGTCATTCGAACCAAAGTGATCTCCGAACCGACCATAAAGTGCTCGGTCTCTTCCTGTTGTGGTCGGTCTGTAACCATAAGGTGCTCGGGCCCTTGCTGCTGGCTTTTTATGGGTCGAGTCGGCATCAATGATCCTGATCAAGAATGGGATTTACCTTTTTGCCCCTGTCGTGCTGCTTTAAATACCATAGTGCCTGAAAACACTATCAACAAACATCACATACAGTAAAACCTTTATAAATAAATATTGTTGGATCAAGAAAAAATATTCACTGATCGAGATTATTTATTTATCGATAAATGAATATTTATTTATTTATAAAATAATTTTACATATTTTTGTTACAAAACTGAAGAGTGGGGGGTGAGTCTGGAAAGACACAGTGAGTTGATAGTATAAATCAATAAAATATATAAGTCAAAGCATAAATCAAAATCTGTTGATAATCAAAACAAGTTCAAAAAATAGTATCATCTCAAAATAAATATCTCTAAGAAACTTTTGAGAAAACCAAATAAAATTCAAACTAATATAGTCATAAAATAAATTTTCATGTGAGAAGTTTGGTATCTAGAAGCATTATGTATCGCCGTCCTCATAGACACGTTTCTATAAATATGTTTATCTTGGGGTGTTACATATCGTCGTCCTCAAAATACTATATTAGGTCATGACCCGTTACGTATTACCTTCAATCAGGTCATGAATTTGTATATACACATATGCACATAGTCTTCCACAATACTCTGAGATCGGGTTTGACTCCAATCGTTTTCAAAATCATCTCTCAAAATAAAAATCTCGTAAAACATCAAATTCATCTCAAAGAAAAAAATTCACAAATCATCTAAATCATTTCTCAAAATAAAAAATTGTATATCATCAAAATCATCTTTTAAAAACAAGAATCCATAAATCATCAAAAATCATATCTCAAAGATCAAGTCAATTAAAGGTAAATATAACATTAAAAATTATCAGAAGAATACTTATCATGCTCCAATAAATCTCACCATAAAGAAATCATTTTGAAAAATAAGCATCCACAACCCCCCCCCCCCCCCCCACACACACACACACAACACATATATATATATATATTCCAAAGCTCTGTAATCAGGTGGTGCCAGGTGGAGGATCATGAGACGAGTATAAAAATAAATATTTTTCGTTAAAACTTATAGTGCCAAAAATTCAAAAAATTTCATGAATAAGTAAATATGTTATGCATTATAACAGATCCCAATATAAAATGAAAGTGATGTGATTCAGAATGAGTTCTGTTTGTTGGGCCAAGTTAACTTGAAGTTGTGGCTGATTGCATGGCTTGGTCAGATTGGTGTATTTGGGCCTTTTTGGTGGATTTGGAAGATTCTTTATGTTCTGGAGTTTGGTCCATGCATGAGACTTTATATGGAGGCTTTATTATGTCTAAGGCAAGAATGGAATGGGTTTTGGACGTGCATGGGCTGCCTTGATTGATTTCGGGCTTAATTTTTGAATGGTGCATTAGCAGTGGTGAGATTTGCGCAGTCTTCGTATTTTGTACGTAACTTTCTCATCCGATGTCTGATTTTAGTGATTCAAGTTTAATTGGAAAGACGATGCATGGATCTACAACTTTGTAGTTTACATCAAAGTCCAATTCAGAAGCCTTATTGTTCAGAATACAGAAGCAAGTTATCCCTACAAATTTTATGTTTCATATTTTTATGGTTATGTGATGTTTAAGTGATGGGCTGAACTTTAATTAAATTATAAAGGCCATGCACGAAATTTTAAAGTATTTTATGTGTTATTGGGTTTATTTTACTAGGGTTTTATTATATTTGGGTAGAATTAGGGTTAGCCACCTATTTAAAGGGGTATTATTCATTGTAATTGATAATTAATTAAGAACATATTTTTTACAAAATAAAGTGACTTGTATCATTTTGAGGGAGTGGATTCTTCCTTGGTTCTACGGAACAAAAGCTTATCAACGTGTGGCAAGCGTTGTGGCGCTATATCGCTGTTGAAGATTCTCCAAAGAAATAAAGAAAGGTTCTTACGGGCAATGTTCCTTAAGGGTTGGACTTGATCTTGGAAGGATTTTGTTCTTTAAAAAAAAATCAAGATTCGCAGTTCTTGGGGTTTAGAACACATGGAGGGGTTTGTTTGGCTTATTCCAGACATATTTTTATCATTTGGTATCAGAGCTCAGGGTTTCAAGGTCAAGATTTTCTCTATTTTTATCGTTTTATGAGTTCTTTATATTTTTTTTTGTCTCTTCTAATTTCAATTTTTTTATTTTCTTTGTGTTTTTCATGCTTATGACTGCATCTTGGATGTTATTATAATTTTATTTCATGGTAATAGCATATAGGATTCAATTCTTGGAGTTTTGAGTCAATTAGGGTCGAAATTATATGCAATTTTCGGATCAGTTCATTTAGAATTTTTCAGTTGCGCACTGAATTTAAAAAGACTGTAACTTTTGATCTACAAAGAGTTACGAGACCTATAATATATCGATTTGCATGTACTCGATGAGATATAGTCAATAGTGCATAGTTGAAAGTTGTTTGTTCTCATATCGGGTCCCGATTTCGAGTCCAAATATTAGTTACGGGATTTGAGTCAGTTCAGTTTCTGGTTTCTAATTAGTTCTGAATCAGTTTGTTGTTTTAATTTTCATCCATAATTAGGATTTAGAGAGTCATTAGAAAAAAAATTAAATTCAAATTTGTTCAAGAGAAATAAGAAAAGTTCGATCAATTACCTTGTGTGTTAAGTTGTGCTAAGGATTGCCTTATTGTTCCTTAATCAAAAATGAAATTTTTGGTTGAATTTGTCATTGAGTTTTGAATCTGATTTTTTGATTTTGTTTTCAGTCTCCTGTGATCTTTTTAGTTTTTTTAGTCTTGTCTTTGTCTTTATCATTTTTTTTTTTGGTATTTTCTTTCTTTTTAAGTTTGTTTTGTCAAGATGGCTAGTGTGTTGGTTGATATTATAGGACAGCCAAGAGATAACATCTTTCGTACTAGAGTATTTGTGAAAGATGAGGTGTGTAGTGTGATTATTGATGGGAACATTGGGCTAATTTAGTTAGTACTAGTCTCGTGTAGGAATTGAGGTTGTCATTGCGAAACCATCCTAAGTCTTATATGTTACGAGGTTTGCCTAATTATGCTGAGGTTAATGTGGAGTATCAAGTCTGTTAGACATTATGTCCCATAGCGTCACTGTTTGTAAATGATATTGTATTATTGTACAAAATTAACTATGTGATAATGAAATTGTCTTTTGCCGTTTTGTAATATTATTTACTTTGATATATAAATGGCGAAAGTCCATATGATTAATATCGGATTGAGATGATATGAGACAGTATCAATCCATAAAGGTTTAATCATTAAATATCCCTAGTCGGAGTATTATCGAGATCGGACATCGATAATGCGGAATAGACTAGTATTGCGCTTGTGCACGTTGTGAGGGCATAACGGCATAGTTCTCATATATTTAAGTATTGGATACTTATGCAAGTGCGATAGGAGGTTGTGTTTTACCGATGGTACGGAAAACAGCTTCTCTGGATAGACCCCGCGGAATCCCATTGGTAGTATGTCTGCGTGTCTATGGGAGGCCGCATCAGGGTAGGTGTGTATATGGTCTTAACCTGAGACTTACATCGCTAGTACTTGCGACAATCGGTAAACTTTGGTTTTGGTGGTTGGGGACCTTAACCGGTTCTGTGTACACCTCTTCTGGGTTTATCGAGAATCGTAGTGTACTGGATGTGATGTCGAGATGGAAGTATCACTTCAGACATATGGAGGTGATGATCACGCAGGACACAGAACTAGTACTCTATAAAAGGTTGCAACCGTCGGGACAATATGACCAGGTCAGGATTGTCCGATTAAAGAGACTAGTTGCTTGATGTCTGATATATGTTTCGTACGGGGCAGACACATTCCAGCCTCAGGCCTAACATGTGATCGTCCGATACTGGATCGATGTACGCAATACTACGGTATACTACGCTTGATATAGATCTAATATTCCAGTAAGAATATTTCTGGAGAATTGGGTAGGCATGGCGCTTTGCTAGAAGCCAACCTTGTCTTGTGAATCGGTTAAGAACGTAGTACGAGGTACGTACGTGTTCGGATTATCCGACGACCGTATTTACTGCCAACATATCCGGAGATCTCTTGGGTCGCTTCCTGAAGATTCACCTATGATATTTGATTCGGACTTAATTAATCTTGGATTAATTGCGGAGAAACTTTATCTTGGATAAAGTGCCTTATTTAGAGAGAGAACGATTAATTTAGAATTAATCGATAAAATTATTATATTCGATATAATAATCGAAATTCGATTTCGACGCGAAATTAAAATTAGATTTTAATTCGGGCAAACAAGTTAATTTAGAATTAATTCGTTAGCGACGTAAATAATAATTTCGCTAGGCGCAATTATTTATTTAAATTGATTTAATTAACGTCGCGACGTAAGTTCGGTATTTCGGAATATCGAACCCGAACGCGTGAGTGCACGTGGGCCCACTTTCATTTGGAAACGTGTGGGGCCCACATGACACATGTCATTATATGCATTATTTAATTGTTAATACATTGCATGGTGATAGTGTACAATACACTCAATGGTTTTGCATGGAGTTTGAGTGTTTGACACTCTAAGCCATTGCATGATTTGTGTCATAAGTTTATTATTAATTTAATAAATATTATGGCATAAATATAAATTGATTTTTGTAACAAAGATCAATACAACTCTCCTCTCTCTCTCACAATGCCGTGACTTCCATTAGGGCAAAGAAGATTTGATTTTCTTTTCTCCATTTGCTAGCACATTGAAGGATCAAAGGAGGTGATAGGGAAACCATCAAAGAGCTTGGAATACACAAAGCTTGGAGCTTCAACTCTTCTCCTCCCTTGGCCGAAACTTGAAGCTTGGAGATTCAAAGATTTTCTTCATCACTTCTCATCACAAAAGCTTTGTAAGTATGATCTGCCATACTTCATCTTTTAATATATATTCATTGTTGTATTTCATATGCTTAATCTTTCCTTGGGACATATAATAGAAACCAACAATGGTATCATGGAGCCATGGTTAAGCATGAAATACTTTAGGTTAATATTTGGGTAAAATTGATTGAAGCATGTTCTTGTGAAATTTGATTAATGAGTATGCTTACATGTATATAGAATGATGTTATATGGAATCAATTTTGAGAAAAATGCATTGGATGATTTTTCCCCAAAAATGTAACCTTGGCCGAATGGGTATGAACATTGGATGTATTGGAATTTTTTGTGTACAAGATCATTGGATGACTTAAAACGTATACGGGACGTAGATTAGTAATTCAATCGGATTGAAAAACAAATCGACACAAAAAATTCTCACTTGGCCGTATGATAATGGACATGAAAATGGACTTGATTTTTGTTCAAATTAATGTTGGACATATGTTTTGAACAATAGATGATTAATAAATTAAATGGGTATTTTTGAAAATATTGTTTAATATATTAATCTTGGTTTTACACTTTAATTAATTGGACTTTAATGTTTGGAATATTAAAATTTAATTAATGGGCTTAATTGGTGAATGGGCTTTTAATATTATATTTGGGCATAATGGGCTTGGGTGGACCAAGTAGATTTGGGCCAAAAGGATTGGATCCAATTTGGGCCTAAATCACTCCATTAAGTCCAAATATAATATAATGGGCTTTAAAAATTTAATTGGGCCTTATGGGCTTAAAATTGGTTTTATGGCATTAAGGGTGATTCCTTATTTGGGCTTGGTAATTGGGTTTGACCCACATTGACCAAAGCCCAAGCCTTAATAAATCATTGAAAGCCCATTTGACTTGAATTAAATTTAACATTGGATGTTAGTTGGGCTTTGAGACCCAATGATTAGATTTAGAATCTAAGTCTTTAAAGCACATTAAAAGTGTAAACATTTAATTTGGAATTAAATAATTGAATTAGTATTGAATACGAATTAAATTAGATTTAATAAGTAGTTCGATATAATTCGCGAATTCGTACCTTATGTACTTATTCTCAATCGAGTTGGACTCGCGCAAAATCAAACCGTTGTTTGAACATTGAATGATCACTTAAACATAGACTAATTAATTGGATTAGATTGGTTGTAAAAAGCATGTCTTGTTTGAAAATATATGTATGTGATGAATGAATAGTGTATATCGGATGGATATTAGAAGGGAAATGGTAATTTTAGAAATTATTGTAAATTTGGAATAATAAATTGGACCTGCGTGTCCAGCCTTATCTCTTTATCTCTTTGTATTCTCTTCTCACCTAATTCCCCTCAATGTAAATGAGGTTTCTCTTATTGTATTATGTAATTGGGTAAGAGTAGAATAGTGCTAGCGGGGAGGAAAGAGAGGAGTGATTTGTTCTAGGAACAAGTTGTTTATATATCCATCCGCATATCACTATTAATTTACTTTACGCGCTTATGATGTTTTAGAAGCATGCTTAAGGGTGTATGATGATGAGACCTAACAAAGATAAATAAATTGGTTGCCAATTACGCGAAAAATCCCTCAATTTATATTAAGCAAATATCCTTCCATTGAATGATTCTTGTTCAAGATCCGAAGTTGGCATTGGTTTGTTTTTGACCAAAGTCAGACCTTTGTCAATCAAGGATGTACTTGAATCATGAGAGTTTTGTTGCATATCGGTGTCTTGTCCAAATCGTGATTTTTATTGGCAAAGTCAAGATCACTTTTTGTCCAATGACATTGATTACGAAACTTTCCTCGTCAATGGGTCCCGCTTAACTGGAATCCTTAGGTTTGTTTTTGGCCAAAGCCAAGGCCTAGATGATTCGGAGGATAGGGTTAGGAAAATGTAATGGATACATTGACATTATACATATGTTTTGGACTTGGATGTCCACCTAACCGGATCTAGGAATTGGATGAGATCCAATTGATCATAGAGATCTACCTAAGTTAAATAGCATACAGCTTTTATTGGCCAAAGTCAAGGTTGTGTGTTATTTAACGGGATCCTAGCCCACTAGGAAATTCGATTTCCCGAGTTCTCTACAGAGGGTTAGAGACTTGAAGAAAATAGTGGGAGGCTATTATTGAATTTGCTATTTCGTTCAGATACTTAGCCTTACGCGTCTTTCAAAATTATTTCGTCAATATTTTAATAATTAGTTGGACTAATATATTGTTATTTTGCTTGTAACAGTTGACTGTACCCCTAACATCGTTGACTTTATAGTTGGACTATAGTTGTCAAGATGACTGGCAGGGTAATGTCCGCGACATAATCATGGGCGATAATGTCTTCAAAGGGACAAACTTTGCCGACTGGGAAATGAACCTCAAGATAGTGCTTGGGGCTGAGAGGGTATTGTATACTATTCAGAGACCTCTCCCGCCTAAACCCACTGAGCCACTGGAGCTAGAGTTATGGAAGACTCATAGTGACGATTGTGACCAAGCTCAGTCAGTTATGCTAGCTGCAATGACCCAGCATTTCAGACGCCAGAACAGGGACTTGGATCCCTATAACATGATGGTGAGATTGCGTGATCTCCACCGCACCAACAAGCGGATGGAGAGGTACGAGCTAGTAAGGAAACTCTTCCGCTCCCGGATGACAGACGGCGCATCAGTTGAGGCCCACGGGACTCAAATGATCGCTGACATAGATGAGTTAGCCAAGATGGGCATTGTCTTGGAGGCAGAGCTGACGATTGATATGCTATTACAATCGCTACCCGATACTTGGAAACAAATCATCATCAACTATAAGTTGATGGACACTGACGACACTCTTGGAGAGTTGTTGTCCGTGCTGAAGGAGTCCGAAAAGGAACTCCTAAAGGGGAGCAAGCGCGAGGCGCATTATGCATCGACCTCTCATGCGCCAAGGGCTGGGCCCAAGGCAATTGGAGGTGCGAGGAAGAAGAAGTTCAAGAACAAGGGCAAAGGCAAGTTGACAGTGGCTTCTAGGAAGCCAAAGGACAAATCTCGCGACATCTGCCTCAACTGCGGCAAGAGGGGTCACTGGAAACGTGACTGCCGAATGGGCAAAGGGCAGAGGGAGGATATCAAGGCTGGCAAGGCTATCGCCTCTGGTATGTTTGTTATGAGATAAATATGAATACTTCTAGTTTTAAAAATTGGATTTTTGATTCTGGTTGTGGTGCTCATATTTTTACTGATGTGCAGGATCTGCAGGATAGCAGGGTTGGCGTCAGGGGAGATGGATCTACGGGTCGGAAACGGAACACCTGTTGCTGTTTTGGCCGTAGGGACTTTTGTTTTAGAACTGCCCTCAGGGCATTTACTTAAACTTTTGAACTGTTATTTTGTACCTAGTTTAACTAGGAATATTATATCTGTATCCTTGTTAACCCAGCAGGGTTACACTTTTGTATTTAGAAACACTGGGTGTTATTTATATAAAAATGATGCAGAAATTTGCACAGCTGTTGCAAATAACGGTCTTTATATTTTGAATATAAATGAATCTCCTAAAATGACAAACAAAAGGCTCAAAAGAAGTAATCTAAAAGATGAAGCTTATATGTGGCATTGTCGTCTAGGACACATCAACAAGACTCGCATATCCACACTTTCGAAGAGTGGGTACTTGGACGAATTTGATCCCAATTCATATGACGTCTGCGAATCTTGTCTTTTAGGCAAAATGCCTAAATCACCTTTTAGCGGTAAAGGTGAACGTGCCACAGAACTGTTGGCTCTCGTTCATACTGACGTATGCGGGCCCATGTCTAGCCAGGCTAGAGGTGGATTTCACTACTTCGTAACCTTCACAGATGATGCATCTCGTTACGGTTATGTGTATCTTATGAGACACAAGTCGGAAACTTTTGAGAAATTCAAAGAGTTTCGACACGAAGTGGAGAAACAAACAGGGAAGAGTATTAAGACATTACGGTCAGACCGGTGGCGAATACTTAAGTTATGAGTTTCAAGATTACTTGAAAGAATATGGTATTCTTTCACAGTGGACTCCTCCTGGAACACCGCAATTAAACGGGTGTCCGGACGGAGAAACCGCACCTTGTTAGACATGGTAAGGTCAATGATGAGTCGCACTGAGCTACCAATATCCTTCTGGGGATACGCATTAAACAGTGCTATACTTATTTTGAATAAGGTACCGTCGAAGTCTGTTGAACAGACTCCATATGAAATATGGACAGGAAGGAAACCAGGTTTCTCTTTCCTGAAGATTTGGGGATGCTGGGCATATGTTAAACGTTTGGAAGGTACCAAACTTGAACCCAAATCTGATAAATGCCTTTTCGTAGGATATCCTAGGGAAACCAAAGGATATTACTTCTATCACCCACAAGAGAACAAAGTATTTGTTGCTCTACAAGCATTTTTTCTTGAGAAGGATTTTATAAATGCAGTGGTAAGTGGGAGGAAAGTAGAACTCGATGAAGATCGTAGTGATACTGTTCCTGGCAATGAATCAACGACGGAACAAGAACAGACCGTCCGGGATGAGTCTGTACCACAAACTTCACATACACAATGACCGCGTAGGTCGGAGAGAGTCAGAACAGTACCTGAGAGGTATGGGTTCCTGATCTCACCTCATGTAGATATTAATCTTATTGAGGATAATGAGCCGGCTACGTATGAGGAAGCGATACAAAATATCGATTCCGCTTTATGGCAAGAAGCCATGAAGTCCGAGATGGATTCCATGTACGCCAACCAAGTTTGGACACTGGTTGATGCACCAGAAGGCGTAAAGCCTATTGGATGCAGATGGATCTTCAAGAAGAAGACCGACATGGATGGCAACGTACAAACGTACAAAGCTAGGCTTGTAGCGAAGGGGTATCGTCAACAATATGGTATTGATTATGACGAAACCTTCTCACCCGTTGCCATTATTAAATCCATTCGGATAATGCTTGCAATAGCTGCATATTTCGATTACGAGATATGGCAGATGGACGTTAAAACCGCTTTCCTTAACGGAAACCTTTTGGAGGATGTTTATATGCAACAGCCTGACGGTTTTATCGTACCTAGACTTGCAAACAAGGTTTGTAAGTTAAATCGATCCATTTATGGATTGAAGCAAGCATCACGGTCATGGAATCAACGTTTTGATGAGATCATAAAAGAATATGATTTCGTGCAAAACGCAGATGACCCTTGTGTATACAAGAAGGTTAGTGGGAGAGCACTTACTTTTATTGTCCTTTATGTCGACGACGTATTGCTTATAGGCAATGACATTCCCATGCTAACGTCGGTGAAAGCTTGGCTTTCATTAAAATTCTCCATGAAAGATCTGGGAGAAGCAGCCTTTATTCTTGGAATAAAGATCTACCGGGATAGATCTAGAAAGCTGCTTGGACTCTCCCAGAGTACATACATTGATAAAGTGTTGAAGCGATTCAACATGGAACAATCCAAGAGGGGATTGGTTCCGATGGTACGTGGTACCTCTCTGTCTAAGGACATGTGTCCTAAGACTCAGGAAGAGAGAGACAACATGAGTCGGATACCGTTCGCCTCGGCAGTCGGATCGATCATGTATGCCATGATATGTACACGACCTGATGTCTCATATGCTTTGAGCATGTGCAGTCGCTATCAGGCCGATCCAGGTGAAGGTCACTGGATAGCAGTTAAGAATATCCTTAAGTATCTTAAACGAACTAAGGATGCTTTCTTAATTTATGGAGGAGGAGAACTTGCGGTATCTGGGTATACCGATGCAAGTTTCCAAACCGACAAGGATGATTACAAGTCGCAATCCAGGTACATTTTTTGTTTGAATAACGGAGCAGTGAGCTGGAAATCTTCCAAGCAAGATACTGCTGTCGATTCAACAACAGAAGTGGAGTACATCGCTGCATCTGAAGCAGCAAAGGAGGCAGTTTGGATCTGAAAGTTCCTAATCGGATTAGGAGTAGTTCCGTTAGCAGCTGAGCCCGTTCCATTGTATTGTGACAATAACGGGGCTATAGCACGCTAAGGAACCAAGGTCTCATCAACGGTCCAAGCATGTTCTTCGACGTTACCATCTGATTCGGGAGATTATACATCGTGGCGATGTAAAGGTCGAGAAGGTCACATCAGATGACAACATTGCAGATCCGCTGACGAAGGCTGTTCTTCAGCAAGTTTTTGAACGACACATACATAGTTCGGGTATTAGATGCTTGAGTGACTGGCTATAGGCCAAGTGGGAGATTGTTAGACATTATGTCCCATAGCGTCACTGTTTGTAAATGATATTGTATTATTGTACAAAATTAACTATGTGATAATGAAATTGTCTTTTGCCGTTTTGTAATATTATTTACTTTGATATATAAATGGCGAAAGTCCATATGATTAATACCGGATTGAGATGATATGAGACAGTATCAATCCATAAAGGTTTAATCATTAAATATCCCTAGTCGGAGTATTATCGAGATCGGACATCGATAATGCGGAATAGACTAGTATTGCGCTTGTGCACGTTGTGAGGGCACAACGGCATAGTTCTCATATATTTAAGTATTGGATACTTATGCAAGTGCGATAGGAGGTTGTGTTTTACCGATGGTACGGAAAACAGCTTCGCTCTGGATAGACCCGCGGAATCCCATTGGTAGTATGTCTGCGTGTCTATGGGAGGCCACATCAGGGTAGGTGTATATGGTCTTAACCTGAGACTTACATCGCTAGTACTTGCGACAATCGGTAAACTTTGGTTTTGGTGGTTGGGGACCTTAACCGGTTCTGTGTACACCTCTTCTGGGTTTATCGAGAATCGTAGTGTACTGGATGTGATGTCGAGATGGAAGTATCACTTCAGACATATGGAGGTGATGATCACGCAGGACACAGAACTAGTACTCTATAAAAGGTTGCAACCGTCGGGACAATATGACCAGGTCAGGATTGTCCGATTTAAAGAGACTAGTTGCTTGATGTCCGATATATGTTTCGTACGGGGCAGACACATTTCCAGCCCCAGGCCTAACATGTGATCGTCTGATACTGGATCGATGTACGCAATACTATGGTATACTACGCTTGATATAGATCTAATATTCCAGTAAGAATATTTCTGGAGAATTGGGTAGGCATGGTGTTTTGCTAGAAGCCAACCTTGTCTTGTGAATCGGTAAGAACGTAGTACGATTTACGTACGTGTTCGGATTACGACGACCGTATTTACTGCCAACATATCCGGAGATCTCTTGGGTCGCTTCCTGAAGATTCACCTATGATATTTGATTCGGACTTAATTAATCTTGGATTAATTGCGGAGAAACTTTATCTTGGATAAAGTGCCTTATTTAGAGAGAGAACGATTAATTTAGAATTAATCGATAAAATTATTATATTCGATATAATAATCGAAATTCGATTTCGACGCGAAATTAAAATTAGATTTTAATTCGGGCAAACGAGTTAATTAGAATTAATTCGTTAGCGACGTAAATAATAATTTCGCTAGGCGCAATTATTTATTTAAATTCGATTTAATTAACGTCGCGACGTAAGTTCGGTATTTCGGAAATATCGAACCCGAACGCGTGAGTGCACGTGGGCCCACTTTCATTTGGAAACGTGTGGGGCCCACATGACACATGTCATTATATGCATTATTTAATTGTTAATACATTGCATGGTGATAGTGTACAATACACTCAATGGTTTTGCATGGAGTTTGAGTGTTTGACACTCTAAGCCATTGCATGATTTGTGTCATAAGTTTATTATTAATTTAATAAATATTATGGCATAAATATAAATTGATTTTTGTAACAAAGATCAATAAACTCTCCTCTCTCTCTCACAATGCCGTGACTTCCATTAGGGCAAAGAAGATTTGATTTTTTTTCTCCATTTGCTAGCACATTGAAGGATCAAGGAGGTGATAGGGAAACCATCAAAGAGCTTGGAATACACAAAGCTTGGAGCTTCAACTCTTCTTCCTCCCTTGGCCGAAACTTGAAGCTTGGAGATTCAAAGATTTTCTTCATCACTTCTCATCACAAAAGCTTTGTAAGTATGATTCCGCCATACTTCATCTTTTAATATATATTCATTGTTGTATTTCATATGCTTAATCTTTCCTTGGGACATATAATAGAAACCAACAAAGTCATGGTTATTGGGAGGTTTCATGATGAGGTATTATGTGATGTGGTGCCTATGCTTGATTGTCACATATTGTTGGGAGGTTCATGGAAGTATGATAGGCAAGTGTGGCATCATGTTGAAAGGAGTATGTACATTTATGTCACAAAACAGAGGTCAGTGATTCTTTCTCTTTTAACACCACAACAAGCCTATAAAGATCAATTAATAATGAAGATGAGAATTGAGGTTGAAAAGAGGAAAAAAGTAAGAGTTGTCAAGTGCTTAGAAAATAAACTTGTTATGATGTTGTGAATGTAAAAGAAGAAAATATGGGCATGGTAGTGAGTAAGAAAGTAGTGATGAGTGAGTGTGATACGAAGGTTGTTGCTATTGCTGAGGTGGATGACTTAGCTATTGTTGGTGATGATAATTTTGAAGCTCAATGCACGGCTAAATGTATTGATGAAACTAAATGTATAGTCGAATGTGTTGAGAGTTTTGAGTATCCAAATGAGAGTAATGAGTCAAGAAATACTTGGGTAAACTCATGTGAGAATTTTGTGAGTGTTAAACATATATAATTTATTATGAATGAGATTGAGAATGTGAACTTAATTAGGAATCTCATTGGGGTAGTGAGTGCAATGAAAATATATTTTGAGGAAGAGTGTGTGCAAGAGAGAATAGTAGACAAACATTATTGTCCTAACATTGACATTTCTCATTCGTGTGATTTTTCTTTGTTCCAAAATAATTATCCAATTCATTTTATCATTACTATCTATGATCCGATCACGCATTCGAGGACGAATCATTTTCAAGAGAGGTAGAATGATGTGATCCAGAATGAGTTCTGTTTGTTGGGCCAAGTTAACTTGAAGTTGTGGCTGATTGCATGGCTTGGTCAGATTGGTGTATTTGGGCCTTTTTGGTGGATTTGGAAGATTCATTGGGTTCTGGAGTTTGATCCATGCATGAGACTTTATATGAAGGCTTTATTATGTCTAAGTTAAGAATGAAATGGGTTTTGGATGTGTATGGGCTGCCTTGATTGATTTTGGGCTTAATTTCTGAATGGTGCGTTAGCAGTGGTGGGATTTGCGTAGTCTTCGTATTTTGGACGTAACTTTCTCATCCAATGTCCGATTTTAGTGATTCAAGTTGCATCGGAAAGAGGACACATGGATCTACAACTTTTTAGTTTACATAAAAGTCCAATTCAAAAGTCTTCTTGGTCAAAATATATAAGCAAGTTATCAATTATAATGAATAACCCTTTAAATAGTTAGCTAACCCTAATTCTACCCAAATATAATAAATCCCTAGTAAAATAAATCTAATAAAACATAAAATACTTTCAAATTTCGTGTATGGGCTTTCTAATTTAATTAAAGTTCAGCTCAGCACTTAAACATCGCATAACCTTAAAAATATGAAACATAAAAGCTGTAGGGATAACCTGCTTCTGTATTTTGACCAAGAAGGCTTCTGAATTGGACTTTGATGTAAACTAAAAAGTTGTATATCCATGCGTCCTCTTTCCAATGCAACTTGAAACACTAAAATCGGACATTGGATGAGAAATTTACGTCCAAAATACGATGACTGCATAAATCTCGCCACTGCTAATGCACCATTCAGAAATTAAGCCCGAAATCAATTAAGGCAGCCCATGCATGTCTAAAACGTTCATTCTCAATAACCTACCACTGTACAATAGCTAATTTTTAAATTCAATCCTAATTAATTGGTAAAAGATCTTGAGCTGGATTTTTTTTTAGATTTGTCCCTTATATGTCTAATTTCAGTGGCTTCTTACTTATTTTGATTGTGAATCCTATAACTCAAGTTATAAGTATATCTGTATACACTGCTCAGAAAGAACCAGTTTCGGGTTAGTGTCGTTATTAGGGTTTTAATTGCCACAAAGATATAACCAACACTCAATTTCATCACTATATGTAATAAAGACGTGCGTGAAGTAAAATTCACAAACTAAGGCTAACCCTACACATAATGTCCATATTATATTCTACAAATAGTGCAACAACTTACGAAAATTATTGAGAATTTATCATTGCATAGAAAATTTTGATTTTCGACTACGTTGTTTCTTATTGTATCTAGTTTTCACAAAATTTTAAGTTTCTCTAATCGGAATTCTAGAACTCATTTTACAAGCAAAATACTACATCCTGCTAGACATGCACACACTTACGATTTCAAATTGTAACTAAACCGTGAATCGTTGACCTAAAAATCAAATTGTAAATCGTAATCGAACCAGACAATTACAATTTCAACCGTTAACCGTTATGGTAGAAATTGTTACGGTAGAAACCGTAATGATCGAAACCTTTAGCTGTTATGGTTGAAACCTTTTTTGGCTAAATGCCAAAAAAAATTTGTTAGGCTCAATTGAGCCTAATAGCTCTTTCAAAAAAATTTTATTTTTAAAATATTAATAATAATATAAAATCATAAAAATCCCTAAATTATCCCTCCTAATAACTATATTTTGGCACCATTTTATGCATCACAACAAATCTATAAATACCTCATTAATTCATTTTCCAAAATCACAAATAATTTATTCTCTCCACTCTATCAATTTCTCATATATTCAATTACTCTCAAATCTCAAATCTCTTTAATTTTTTTTCTCGATTATATTTATCTCAATCTCATTATCTCAAATTCTCAATCACTTTATTTTTTTCCAATTCTCTCAATTGTTATATATACATTATAATGGTAAACTCATCACACAACACTAACATTGATGAGGTTGAGGCTGCCACTCAACATACCAGCTCTGGAAAAACGACTTCATGTCGTCAAGTAAAAAATTGAGGTTCTGAAATGTTTAGTAAATATTTCACTCTAGTAATAAATAATGTCACTGGTGAGAAGATAAATGTCTGTAATTTTTATGGAAAAATATACAAACACACCGGTGGGTGTGGAACTATGACGGATTATATGAGGAGTAATCATACAGGATTAACACAACACAAGCACAAATGGCACAGTTTTCAGCTTTTGGTCCATGTTTTTCTTCTTATACTAAATTATTTAAATATAATGAATTTCAATGGACAGATAATCTAACAAACTTTATTGCAATGTAACAATTAGCATTTACTTTTGGTGAATAATCAACTTTTACTGATTTAATACATATAAAATTTGAATCTTGCTGCATGTAAACTTATAAAGATGACATGTAAAAGAAATTTGATGGAATTATATGCAAAAGGTCAAAATCATTTAAGAGATTTTTTTGAAACTTAAAGATCGTGTTTCTATTTGTAGTGATATCTGAAGTGAGTATTGACAGTCACATTCATACATGAGTGTGATATGTCATTGGATTGATGATTCATGGTTTATTCAAAAAAATTATTGTATTTCATCTTTTTGATGAAGCACACACTGCACATATTATTAATGTAATGATTAGTCATATTTTTTTTTTTAAGATTATGAATTAGTGCAAAAAGTTTTAACTATTGAATTTGATTTGCATCGGCTAATACTATATCAATTAATGAACTTAAAGCTATTTGCCAACAGAATTTGGAAGGTAAATTTTCGTGTTCGATGTGTATGTCATATTTTGAATTTATGTGTATAAGATGGTTTAAAATCTTTAAATTCTCATATTGTACCTATTACAAAAGTAATTAATTTAATTTGGTCATATTCTAAAATTAGAATAGAATGATGTAATTTTTATAAGCAAAATGATGTTAAGCCAAAAAAATTCAGTCGTGTTGTTTCAACTCGTTGGAATTCTACTTGTTTTTTACTTAATGAAAATTTTGAATATAAAGATTTATTTATGTAATGATTAGTAATATTTTACAAGATTATGGATTAGTGCAAAAAGTTTTAACTATTGAATTTAATAATACATCAATTAATAAACTTAAAAATATTTGTCAACCAAATTTGGGAGGTAAATTTTTCATGTTCGATGTGTATGTATATTTTGAATTTATTTTTGTAAAATGATTTAAAATCTTTAAATTCTCATATTGTACCTATTAAAAAATCAATTAATTTAATTTGTCATATTATAAAATTAGAAAAGAATGATGTAATTTTTGTAAGCAAAATGGTGTTAGGCAAAAAATATTTGGTCGTGATGTTACAACTCATTGGAATTTTACTTATTTTTTACTTAATGAAAGTTTTGAATATAAAGATTTATTATGTTCATTTATTTCTCACTACCAATATGATGTAGTTTTATATCATAAATTCATAATCATTGGAAAATTTGTTCAAAATTTTTAGATATTTTAAAAGTTTTTAATAACGCCACAAATGTTTTAAGTGGTATTTATTATCCAACTTCAAATATTTTTCTCCTTACAAGTCTTGATATTGTTGGGGTAATATTTGTTCCTAACAGCGATGACTTTGATGGACCTACTTTTGATGACTTTGATGATTATACTTTTGCAATAACATAATGTGTTTCCTTAATGAGACAAAAATGAATGAGTTATTATAGAGAAATACCATCAATCTATCTTGTTGCTTTTGTTTTGGATCCAATGTTTAAAATAGAATATTTGAAAAATATTTTACAAAATTATTATTCTTTATTAGATGATAGTTTTGTGATTGTTTCTTCAATTGTTGATATTGTTAGGAGAACTTTAATTGATTCATACAATAATTATGTAAGTAGATACAATATTCAAATAAATGATACTACACAAGGTATGGACGCACCAACTGAACAATCGAGCTTCCTATTGGTAGAAGTTGGTTAATATAGCGAAGTAAAAAATCTAATTTCATTAATACCACAACTACTAATTCAGAAATTAATACATATTTAACAGTAAATGTTGAGTATTCCCAAAGTGCTTTTATAGGTGAGTAGTTTATTATCCTTGAATGGTGGAAAAAAACATCGAAGATGGTTTCCAGTCTTGTCTGTGATTGCAAGGGAGGTATAAGTGGCACTGGTCTCAACTGTATCTGTCGAGTAGACTTTTAGTATGAGTGGCAATAAGAAAATGTTTGTCTGTGAATAAGAAAATTAGTCGGAAATTTTTGAAAATTTGTGTAATAACTCAGACACAACTAATACTAAAGGTTCAAGGACCGGGCCGCCTTCCTCGAATGAGGATGAATGAAATGTAAATGTGGTAAATTATTAAAAATAAAATATAACAAAATTATGTGAGCTCTGATTCCTCTACAACTTAAGAGTATACATTGACAACTTAATTAAGTGCAAGTTTTTTTTTCCCAAAATAATAAATACATTAATTTTACATTTTCTAATTTTATAAAAAAAAATACAGTTCCAACCTTAAACCGGACCGAATCGTAACAACCCAGCGAACCGTAGACCTTGTCGTTCAGCCAAGGCTAAATCGCGAACTGTGTGCATGTCTACACCCTGCACAGAGTAATCTCCAATTCGGTTTAGGAAGGAATTAGGCTTTTCAAGCTTCTAAAAACAAAATCAATACTTCTTATAGATTCTATCATCATTCTACCATCAATCAACCACATAAATACTCATTCTTTACATGTAAAAATTCCGAATTTAAAATAATTTAGGAAGCCTATCTAGTTATCTTGTTTAGGTATCCCAAAAGAACCTCCAATACTAAAACTCTTTTTCTTGTTACTAAATTGCTTCCCAAAAGCTGAAATTTTCTCCATTTTTTCTCTCTACATCCATAGCCAAAGAAGGAGGATGAAGCTTCTGTCTCTTTTTCTTTTCTTCCCTATAAATTTCAAGATTTTTCTAGATCTTTATAAGCTTGCATTTGTGCTTGGGGTTACTAAGCAAGATTATGGGGTTTTTTAGTAGTTAAGTCCAATTTTCTTTTATGGACCAATTTATTTCCTTCAGAATATTGGTGGTCTTGAGTTTTAAAATGGGCTTTTATCTTAGGTCCTGGTAGATCAAACTCTCCTTTCAATTAGTAATATCTAAAGGTTTGAGAATTTCCCACCAAATTCAATTATAACCATTAAGAAATATTTATGCCAGTGGGTAGACTCTCTAGGGTGATAAAGCAGTAAGGGGAATATATATCTATAGTCTTTTAGTACTCAACAAATGACAAATATATCTCATAGTTCAAGGATCGCAAAAAGACACACCTTCAAAATGTTTTTTTTTTAAAAAAATTACGTTATTTGAACTCACAAAAATACTCTCTTACAACTTAGGAAATATGGGGGTTTATTAAGAAGTATAATTTTAAATTTTGTTCATGTGTGTATAGACTGTAGAGTGAATAAGTTTAAAAAGAAATTCAAATGCCTAAGTTCCCTATGTATTTACAATAATACATTTTTCAATATATAACTGGGATACATAACATAACTATATGCTAAATGATGTATCACCAGTCATCACTTACTCTATGTTATGTGTTATTACTTATTAATTAGCTTGAGGTTTATCAACCTTCTCATTTTGACGAAAATTCAGCGCATTTGAATCACAATTATTTCAATTACAAAATTTATATAGACCCACAGAACCAACAGCCTACAACAATTGACTGTAAAAGCCATAAAAAATCTCTGAGCGTTAAAGGGGTATAGCTTAGTGTGATAAATGATTTATAATTTGATTGTCAGGTTATGAGTTCGAGTTTATAAAAACCTGGACAGCCAGAGATTTTAACTGATCCGCTTAAGTCTGGGTCTAGTGGTTTCGTAGCGGGTTTCTAACGTTTCAAAAAAATAATTTTAATAGGCAATAAATATTATTACTTGAAATAGAATACACTATGATTTGAACTGTGACACCTTACAATAGAATTTCATCAACTCCAGTTAATTATCAAGTTCAATTTTGTTAATGATGTGACGAGATTTACACATAACCTGGAGAGCATCGACTTTAGGCATGGTAACCCCTTTACCTTCGGTCATATCAACCTTTTGTTCACCAATTCTCTTCCATTCAAACACTGAATCAATGAACCCAAAGTCAAGCCCACCAAGCGCTGCGCCAGTCCCGCCCCAGGACAAGCTCTTCTTCCCAATCCAAAAGGCATTATCTTATGGACCGAGCTTTCACCACTTGCAAATCTTTCAGGCCTAAAACTAGTGGGCTCATCCCATAATTCAGGATCCCTGTGAATGGCCCATACATTGACCAATAATGTTGTGTCACGTGGCACATCATACCCTCCGACGATGCAATCTTCAGATGACCTGTGAGGTACTAGAAGTGGAGCCGTTGGATACAACCGAAGAGTCTCCGATATGATGTTATGTAGATATTGTAGTTTCCAAAGATCTGGTTCATCAATTAAGTTTTCTTCACCAACATGAGTATCCAATTCAACTCTAGCCTTTTTCAACACATCTGGGTGATTGACCAAATTGGACATTGCCCATTCCAACGTGACAGCTGATGTGTCTGTTCCTGCTAATAGCATAGTCTGCAAGTACCAAGTGTGTATAATTTTATGAGGTTAATTTTGTAAATTCACATATAGAAAAAAAAAATACTTAATTACTAACCAGAGCAAGCCCTTTGATTGTCTGATCGGTGTAGAAATCTGGCTGTGATTTTTGCAATGAAAGCAAATGGTCAATCATAGAATCCGTGCTCTCTAAACAAGCCTTCTTATTTCTGTGTTCATCAATCAAACCTTGAAAAAATTCGTCTGTTTTTTTACTGAGCTTCACGATCTTTTTCTCGTAATCGCCGATCCAGTTCAATAAAGGCAAGTAATCTCCTGGATTGGAGGTCCCACTGAGGGCGAAAGCTTCCTTGACAATCTCCTTAAATCTTCTCGCTTCTTTCTCGTCCTCCACGTCATCGCCGTAGTACCGTTTCCCTGCAACTATTCTCATCATAATATCGATCGTTAGCTCCGAAAACATTGACTTCAGCTCTACCTTTGAAAACTCGTTGCTTGAAGAAGAGTGAGCAGACAGTTTTTTCAACAATCGTTTGATTTCATCTTTCCTGATTGGTAAAAACACGTTGATACGGCTTGATGAAAGTACTTCAACTGCTGTGATGCGGCGGAGATTGCGCCAGCGGTCTCCGTACGGTGCTTGCAAAAGAGTGGAGTAGTTGTAGGATATGTGTTTGCCAATCATAGACCTCGGGCGGTTGGCAAAGACGACGTCGTTTTCGGTGAAGCATTCCTCAGCAGCTTCAGATGATGATACGACTAAGACTAAGCGGGATCCGAATCGGAGGGAGAAGATTGGGCCGTATTTTTTGGACAGGTTGTAGAGAAAGCGGTGCGTCGGCGGCTTTAGGAGGTGAAGGTGGCCGATAATTGGAATAGCAGGCGGGCTTGGTGGGAGGTTTTTGTAGCGTCGTCTCCTTCCCTGAAACAACAACTTGAAAACGATGACTAGAAATAAGAAAAAAAGAGATGTATAGAGAATGGTTGTATTCGCCATTGTTGCCTGCTGGTAATAAGCTTTTGTTGAATTTGAACTAGTTATTTGCAGTCGTACGTGTGTGGTTGTGACTACGAGATCGGATTAATTCAATTATGGATGACGTGGTCCATTTCATCCAAATTCCAAATCTTTTTTAAATATGTCATATATAATTTTTATAAGTTGAACGAACCAGATGAATCTTATATCATGCTCTTTTGTCATCGCTATACACAAAAGCCTTTTAGAATATTATATTTTTTTTCCTTGTTTTAGAACAAGTCAACCAACATTATATTTTATTATTAATGTTATTATTGTTGTTATTACTTTATGTAATTAGGGTTTTTATTACGTGACTCCCTGTTGTTTATAGAAACAAATTTAGAGATAAGTAGTTTCGAAATGATTGACATCATTTATTCCTATTTATATTTTATTTCATTAATGGTGCGTTTACGTATGAGATTCTCAAAATGAAATATAATCAGAATAAGCTGGAATGAGAATGGTAAATCAGAATCAGAATAAGTTGTTTACTTAACTGTATGAATCAGAATCGGAATGAAGCATGAAGCGGTATTACCATTGATGTATTTAATTTGTCCAGTAATCAGAATGAATTGTTAAAAAGTTACAAAATACCATTAGTTATAATTATATATTAATTTATTATATATGAATTATTATTAATTTTTGATATATTAAATTACTCAATATTAAATTATTCTTTTATTAAAATATTAAATATTATTTATTTTATTTATTATTTATAAATTAAGTATTAATTAAGTATTACTTTATTAATGTATTAAATTACTAAATATTAATCTATATATTTTGTTAAATTATTATTTTATTAAAATAGTCAATATTATTATTTTATTAATTATTGATTAATTATTAATTACTAATACATTTTATTTATTGTTTATAAATTAATGTTAATTAATTATCTTATATGTAATATTGTAATTTCCCATTAATAATGGGAATGAGCATCTATTCCCATGGGGTGGTGGGAATGAGATTCACATTCCTCATTCCCAAATATATGGGGCCCACTCTCATTTCCATTTTCATTTTTATTCAATTTTAGGAAGTAAACAATCTTATTGGAAATAATTTTTATTCCTCTATTCTCACTTAAGTAAACACACCATAAAATTCTTATAAAGTTTAGGTTAAGAAGAATAAATGAAACAAGATGATACATATAACAATTAATTTCAACAATGATATTGCACTATATTTTACATAATTATATCTATTTGGAATTTTTCTTTGACCTTTTGTGTTTTTCCAAATACATATAATTGTATAAATAATTATACAATTTTTTCTTTTATGAAATTAAAGATATCTACTATTACTCTTAAACTATTAGTTCAATTTGTACCCAAAAAAATTAGAAAAATTCACCCAACAAAATAAAGCATAAAGTTTAGAAAATAATCCATCAATAGGAGTATTAATATACTAGATAATATCAACTTGACTACACTAGCAAAATCTTTGATTATTAACTCCTTTTAACTGCCAAACTTAGTTAAGAACTTAATTCAATAGATCTTAGTGGCGTGTTTTTGAAACTCTGGTGTTTGTGTTTCTTTTTACTAAAACTAAAGGACTCAAGTGAAATGAACAAAAAAATCAATTTTTTAAAAAAAATTATAAAGCAACAGCCGCTCTGCCGCTCCTTTGTTTTGTTTTACATATGAGTTTCCACTAGGGTGATTATTTGATTATTATTCATTTTTTCGTTCGATTCGCTTTAAAGCGAATATGAATTTGAAAAAACAGATTCATTTAATAAATAGGTCAATTCAATTCGATACGTTTATTGTCGATATTTGGTGAGGTATTTTTAATAAACATATTAATTATATAGTTCACATGTATATATTTATGAAGAATTAATGTAAATAAACTATGGTAAATTATGTTATTGAATAATATCATAACTAAACGAATATTCGTATTCGATTCGTTTAATAAACGAATTGAATACGAATCATGATATTAGGATTCGTTTAATAATGAATTGAATACGAATCTATCACATTTTAATTCGACTCGTTTAGAATTTAATACAAATTCGATTCTTTGATTTATTTTATCACCCTTAGTTTCAACATTTAATATCACCCACTAATTTCAACGCTTTTTTTTTTAAAACAAAAAAGGCAAGTTCCAAGGCACTGTCGCTCACTATTCTTTAGCGGTGAAATTTTCCTTTCAAATATAAATAAAATCGTAAATTGGAATTTAAATGAAAATGAATGTGAGCATGATTTGATGGTGTAAGGTTCCTGTGACAATCAAAGATTTTACTTACTCAATTTAAGTCAAAAAAATGATTTGATGACTGTATGGGCCAAATTTGGTCTAAGGGTATAATTATCTTATCACTTTAGGCCCAGCCCGATTTCTCCCAAATAGTATTTAGAGGCCAAGATTGGGCCAAGGGTCTGATCCCCTATCAAGCCCGATCTAACAGATAACCAGATAAACTCTATTTAATCACATATATTATATCATTTTTCAGTAGAAAAAGCACATGCACCCTCCACATGCAAAGATGCTCACCACCGAAAGTTTAACCATTTTTGCACGTTGTGGGGGCCGCTTCCATAATTTCAATTCATATTCCATCTGTAAAGTAGCACCTATAAAAACTATATAAAGAAGCATAATTCGTAACTGAAGGGGTGGCTTCTTGACTCTCTTCACTTCTCTCTTACTAGCTTATGCTCTCTCACACAAACTCTCTGAGCCCCCACTCCCACAGACACATATCACCGCCTTCACGGCCACCCAGAGAGGTCAAGGTAACTTCAAACCTTACTTTTACATTTTACAAATTTACTGCTCATTTCATACTTCTGACTTGGGCGTCGGAGTGCCCCCGGCACCCACCACACCGGTGGGTAGTCTGCTCCCGCTCACTCTACTTTTGTCTTGCAGGATCGCTAATGCCCCCAACCTATAAATTCTGATTGTGGACCTCGGCCGAATTCCAGCGTCCACAATTTGGCGCCCACCGTGGGGCCTTAGCGATTTATAACAAGCAAAGATACGACACTCACGAAGGTGTTTCATCAATTATCCTACTCGATAAGGCCCATGCCCCTTCATTCCATGCTTCACGTGAATCAGCAGCAAGAGGAGAGAACACAATTGTCTAGTTAGCTGTTCAAAAAATAGCCATGTGTCAAGCGCCCAAGCTGTATAAATAACAACATGACAAACTGCCAAGCACACGTGCAAAGCTGGCCCATACGCACTCCATGCACAGACTTGCCATGTGAGCGTTAAAACAAACACCCTTCTGCCATGCGACAGTCCCATTCAACAAAATATATAGGAAGTTTTAGCAATAGACAAAAGTTTCATTCAACACTATACGTATGGAAGTTTTAACATTGAGATCAATTGCCTTCCCCACAAATAAATCCTTTGAAAAGCCCAGCCCATGCTTTTCCATAAAATAAAATCATAATACTCATGAATCCAAGAAGCCCAGATAAAGTCCAGGCTACCACAAGTATAAAAAGCCCATTGTACAAATGGAGTCGGCCATTCCAATGCATCTCACTTGCCACACAACAAAAATCCCAAACCCCTCATGTAAAAACATTATCCCACGTCGCTTGGGAAACTCTTTCAGATAGGAGGAACACAAGCAAGCCACCAGGAAATGCAGATGAACCAGCCACAACAAAACAAAAATAGGGGCAAAGAGTCCCACATCGCTTGTTGCGAAGAAATACAACTAAGGAACAGATCAACACCACTTTCCCACACGCCCAAAATACTATCCCCAAGAAGAAACTTCGAACAAGCCAAGAGTACAAACCTCCTCACCCAAAAGCAACTTCATTCCAGCCCCCAAATGTCTCGAATTATAGCGGGCAGAGTATTGCTTGCAAGTTTTCAAAAGCTATTGTTAAACCAAGAAGCTGCCAAATGCTCAAGAGACACACCAAAACGCGACTCACTTTTTAATTCTTCTTGCTAGATCCTAGAAAGAATTCGCATAGATCTAATCGAACGATTAAATTTTTCTGATTGTTTCTCGTGAAAAAGAAAGAGACAGAAAATGAAAAATGGAGAGGTTCATAGACGACTTACTGCCTATGGATCTGATAGATCGGAGAAGATGACGTTTGTTCAGCTGATCATTCCTGTTGAGCCTACATATCGAACCATTTCGTATCTTGGCAAACTCAGTCTCTTGCAATTTCGTGGTTTAAATTGTGATAAAAGCCATTTTCAGCGAACATTTGAAAAGCGAGGCGAGGAGACGTCGAGAAAGTTACGATTTTACAAATCAACAAAGCGGGACTTCTGTCTTCCATGCATTCTGTTTCAGGGCCTGATCTGGAGTTGGAGGAATTAGAGATACAACTTGCTGAACGTGAGAATAAGCTAATTGAAACGAACTCGAATGACAGTATTGTATATAGCGACAGACACAAAGGCATAAAAATATTACTTACGCCCATTCTACATGGAGCATAGAATGCTTAGCAGAGGCTCTATTCGACATTACAAGCACATATGTCAAGCGTTGGTTGAATTTCCCATTCGACATAATGTAAAGAATGTTTGGCCGAGACACCATTTGACACTACACGCAGATGTATATGATTTTTCAGAGGTCTCATTCTACGAGATGTAGGATGACAAAAATATATTGTTCATTCAATTCCTAAAAAAAAAAAAAAGGTGGATGGCTACCAACTTCAGGCTACATGGAAAACTCTCATCTATTCTAGACTACTTGGAATGATTATCAACTCCTCCAGACTAAATTAAAGGTTAGTCATCATCTCCATGCTACATTGATTTAATATTGCCAACTCCATACTACATAGGGAATCTTTTATCATGCCTAATAGAATGAAGAACTTTCTTGGATCTCCTTTAGGTCCAATCGACCAACCTATATCAGGTTAGGTAGTATGAAAACTCTATGTGACTTTCATCAAAGTTTATTCTATTGTAGTATCATTGACCTTATTCAAGCCTTGTATAATTAGTAATGACCTTGATAGACATCCATCTCTTCCATACTACATATGAGGACAATCATCTCCACACTACGTAGTGATATTATCATCCACTCTAGACTACATGGATGGATTTCCATAAACTCTAGAAAGTATTGGAAAAGCTCCATGAACCTCCATCAGGTTCATTCGACCCTAGTCTCCTGACCATCATCAGGTCAGGTAGAATGAAAATTTTCTTGGACCTCATTTGGTCCAATCGACCAACCTTCATCAAGTCTAGTAGTGGTGATTCTTGTAGACAAGTATTAGTTTCATTCGACCGTGTCTCATGGACCTTTGTCAGTTCCATTCGACCATAGTGTCATAGACTTTCATCAAGTCAATTTGTCACCATCGACATCTACATGTGTAGCTTGGGACTTGTTGTGGATCTTATGCATGTATGGCTTGATGCTTGGTGTCTGTCCCAATCGACATCTACATGTGTAGCTTGGGACTTGTTGTGGATCTTATGCATGTATGACTTGATGCTTGATGTATGTCTCATCCGACATCTACATGTGTAGCTTGGGATTTGTTGTGAATCATATGCGTGTATGGCTTGATGCTTGGTTTCTGCCCAAATCGACATCTACATGTGTAGCTTGGGACTTGTTGTGGAACTTATGCATGTATGACTTGATGCTTGATGTATGTCTCATCCTACATCTACATGTGTAGCTTGGGATTTGTTGTGAATCATATGCGTGTATGGCTTGATGCTTGGTTTCTGCCCCAATCGACATCTACATGTGTAGCTTGGGACTTGTTGTGGATCTTATGCGTGTATGGCTTGATGCTTGGTGTCTGTCCCAATCGACATCTACATGTGTAGCTTGGGACTTGTTGTGAATCCTATGCGTGTATGGCTTGATGCTTGATGTTTATCCCAATCGACATCTACATGTGTAGCTTGGGACTTGTTGTGGATCTTATGCATGTATGACTTGATGCTTGATGTATGTCTCATCCGACATCTACTTGTGTAGCTTGGGACTTGTTGTGGATCTTATGCGTGTATGACTTGATGCTTGATATGTGTCTTATTTGACATCTACATGTGTTGCTCGGGGCTTAAAGAAAAACCCAGTCGACATAACACCTCATTGACTTGAGACTAATTAAGAATTACTTAGTTAACATCTCAACGTGTAGCTTGGGGC
The DNA here is from genome assembly GCA_019454045.1 of Zanthoxylum bungeanum. Classification (NCBI taxonomy): domain Eukaryota; kingdom Viridiplantae; phylum Streptophyta; class Magnoliopsida; order Sapindales; family Rutaceae; genus Zanthoxylum; species Zanthoxylum bungeanum. The sequence goes on along the minus strand of SKCR01021728.1, from coordinate 80,889 downwards.
GTAACATTGATCCCAATCGACACTACACGTCTGTAATTTAGGACTTATTGATGATCCCAGTCGACATCATCTAGTCTGTAGTTTGAGGATTGTTATAGTTAGTACACTTGCATATCTTGAGACATGATATGAATCACAGCCGACATCATCTAGTATATAGCTTGGGAATTGTCATAGATATCACATATAGTTATGACTTGAGACTTGATGTTCATCCCAGTCTACATCTACACCCTATATCTTGGAACTTGTTGATGAACTCATTCGACAATATACCCATTATCCTGACCTTCATCTGGTCAGACGACATTGTAGATTCCCCTGGTCTTTTGACCCGTAGTATGGGGATTATCCTGACCTTCATCTGGTTCAGTCGACTGGGGACATCCCCCATTGGCTCATGTAGAGTCAAGTTGAAGACCTGACCTTCATCTGGTCAGACGACATTGTAGATTCCCCTAGTCTTTTGACCCGCAGTATAGGGATCATCCTGACCTTCATCTGGTTCAGTCGACTGGGGACATCCCCCATTGGCTCATGTAGAGTCAAGTTGAAGACCTGACCTTCATCTGGTCAGACGACATTGTAGATTCCCCTGGTCTTTTGACCCGTAGTATGGGGATCATCCTAACCTTCATCTGGTTCAGTCGACTGAGGACATCCCCCATTGGCTCATGTAGAGTCAAGTTGAAGACCTGACCTTCATCTGGTCAGACGACATTGTAGATTCCCCTGGTCTTTTGGCCCGTAGTATGGGGATTATCCTGACCTTCGTCTGGTTCAGTCGACTGAGGACATCCCCCATTGGCTCATGTAGAGTCAAGCTGAAGACCTGACCTTCATCTGGTCAGACGACATTGTAGATTCCCCTGGTCTTTTGACCCGTAGTATGGGGATCATCCTGACCTTCATCTGGTTCAGTCGACTGGGGACATCCCCCATGGCTTATGACGAGTCAAGTTCAGCACATGACCTTCATCTGGTCTAGAAAAATTTGAAAAAACTTCCCTGGTCCTTGACCAGTAGTATGGAGATTGTCGTGACCTTCATCAGGTCAGACGACATTATAGATTCCCCTGGTCCTTTGACCCGTAATATGAGGAGTATCCTGACCTTCATCTGGTTCAGTCGACTGGGGACATCCCCCATTGGCTCATGTGGAGTCAAGTTGAAGACCTGGCCTTCATCTGGTCAGACAACATTGTAGACTCTCATGGTCCATGACCAGTAGTATGGAGATTGTCCTGAACCTTCATCTGGTTCAGTCAACCAGGGACATCCCCCATGGACTCATGTAGAGTCAAGTTTAACAAGTAACATTCATCTGGTCTAGAAAAATTTGAAGACTCATATGATCCTTGACCAGTAGTATGGAGATTTTCCTGAACTTTCATCTGGTTCAGTCAACCGGGGACATCCCCCATGGCTAAATGTCAAGCCAAGTTGAAGACTTGGACTACTCTTAGTCCAAAACACATTGAATTCTCTCTGTGGTATGTAACATGAACTATGCATTCTTAACAGATACTCTTACATATTGTTTCGTTCGACACGTATAAAATACTCTCTAAATCAAGAACTTATTGACTTAGAGAGTAGGGGACAAACTGTATGGGCCAAATTTGGTCTAAGGGTACAATTATCTTATCACTTTAGGCCCAGCCCGATTTCTCCCAAATAGTATTTAGAGGCCAAGATTGGGCCAAGGGTCCGATCCCCTATCAAGCCCGATCTAACAGATAACCAGATAAACTCTATTTAATCACATATATTATATCATTTTTCAGTAGACAAAGCACATGCACCCTCCACATGCAAAGATGCTCACCACCGAAAGTTTAACCATTTTTGCACGTTGTGGGGGCCGCTTCCATAATTTCAATTCATATTCCATCTGTAAAGTGGCACCTATAAAAACTATATAAAGAAGCATAATTCGTAACTGAAGGGGTGGCTTCTCGACTCTCTTCACTTCTCTCTTACTAGCTTATGCTCTCTCACACAAGCTCTCTGAGCCCCCCCACTCCCACAGACACATATCACCGCCCTCACGGCCACCCAGAGAGGTCAAGGTAACTTCAAACCTTACTTTTACATTTTACAAATTTACTGCTCATTTCATACTTCTGACTTGGGCGTCGGAGTGCCCCCGACACCCACCACACCGGTGGGTAGTCTGCTCCCGCTCACTCTACTTTTGTCTTGCAGGATCGCTAATGCCCCTAACCTACAAATTCTAATTGTGGACCTCGGCCGAATTCCAGCGTCCACAATGACAGGATTTTCAACGATTTAAAAAAAAAAATTTGAAGAATCAAGTGTAAAATGCGTTCAAAAGCAAATACTAAACAAGCGTATATACAGAGGCCTCAGGCCTTATCGTCTTAGGGACTTTAATTTAATGCCGCAGAAAGGTTCAAAAGATTATAGGCCTCACATTCGCTGCTTCAAATATATGAAGGATCTCGATCAATTATCCCATACTGAACAATAAGATTTTGTCACGTGACGTGACACACCTTATCCTCATGCGATGATCATCTAATATCACATCACTTAACAACCCCAATAATATATATTAAAAAATTTCTATAAATAATAATTTATATTTAATAGAATTATGAGGTATGGGACTGCTGAGTTTAATCGAAGGGTCACTTTCTCGGCCCGGCCTGTTTAGAGCCTGGCCCACATAAAGACCTTAGTGGCTACTCGTAAGGCCCAGTTTAAAGTTCGGTATAAAGAAGAATAAACTATAAAAATTAATGATGATTGCGTTCCGCATCAATCCATAAATTAATTAATAATAAAATGACTGCAATTACAATTAAACGATAAAGAAGAAGCGCACAAATTCTCGTTGCGGACGACGGTATCAACGCCTCTGCAAATATCACAACGCCCACTTTGCCCTGCGGCATCAATAAAATTCTCTCTTGTTTCTGGTGCTTGACCTGGGCCGCATGATTATTTGACCGTTTAGTTTATCATTGATTCCGAATAATTTATCGTAACGATGAGTTCCCTGACTTCCGTGGAAATGAATTACCTCGTCTTCCGCTACTTACAGGAATCAGGTTTTGTAAATTTATTATTTTGATTTGGAACTTTTGTTGCTTCGAAACGGATTTTCTTTATCTAGGGGACTAAAATCAATGCGGCTGTTTTAGTCGGTTTAATTTTGGATTTAGTTTAGGGTTTGATTGGGGCAAATGTAGAATCTTGGAACTAATTTTTCTATTTTGGTATTGTTTATGGAGTAAAGGACATGGGAGTCAAGATCCGTTCGTAAAGTTTGTTGCTTTGTTTATCGTCCACTGATATGTTGCCATGTTAAACTTTAGGGTTTGTTTGTTAGTTTCAGAGAATGTTGCCTAGGTTTTGCTACCACAAAATACATTTAGTTCATTTATGATGTGGTTCTGTACTTCTGTTTTACTGTTATATTTTATTTTTTCGATTTTTTTTTGGATTTGTTTTTTTTTTGCGGCGTGGCAGGTATGTTCATGTAGTCTTGTCTCTTTGCATTAATTTTCTGGCTAGGCCTTAGTTTTTTGGTGTGCATATATGCATGTGAACATGAATTTGGATTAGTATTTCTGCTTTAATTAAAGTGAAGATTATACACTGAATTTCATTAGAGTAGTAAGCCAGTTTGGCTTGCCCATTTATTACACAATCCTTAGCTTTATGCTCTGGCATGGGAGAAAAAGGTAAGCCTGTTGTGTTAATTTTGAGTTGCAGCCTGTTCATTAATTGCAAATGTTCAAGATAAAGAGAAGATTTACAAATTATAGTATCATAAACAGTTTACTGTTAGAGAGAATCCTGGGTTGCTAGTTCAATGACTCAGTCAACGGTGAAGATTTAAATTACCTTGTCCTAGCATGATGATGTATGATCTGAACTAGACTGTTGTACTTAATTGCTAAAAACAACAGTCCGACTAATTGCCACGATTCAATAGTGATCAGTTACTAATGATATAATTATGGCCATGAAATGCTATGATTCAATAATATTGGTTAATAGTCAAGCAGCAAACTTATGGATCCTCCAGTATTTTTTTGAAAATGATAATTTAACTTTTAAGTATGTTTTGACTTGTAGCAAAATTCACTCCTGCAGGATTTGTACACTCGGCTTTTTCTTTAGGATATGAGGCTGGTATCAACAAATGCACAATTGATGGCAATTTGGTTCCACCTGGTGCTTTGGTTACATTTGTACAAAAGGGTCTTCAATACTTGGAGATGGAAGCAAATTTGAGTAATTTTATAATGCAATTCTTTTGATTGTGATAGTCTTAGTATTTACTAGTGTCACTTCAGGTGTTTTTCTTTTGTTGCATATAATAGAGTTTGTGGTGATATTGATAAGGATTTGTTTTAAGCTTGCCAGAGTAGTGTAGACATGGATGAAGACTTCTCGTTCTTACAACCTTTGGATCTCATAACAAAGGATGTCTATGAACTGCGGCAAATGGTGAGAGAAAAAAGGACCACACTGAATGGGGATCGGGATAAAGAGAAAGATGTTGACAAAGAACACGAGGGAGAACGTGGACGTGTAAAAGAGAAGGAACGTGAAAGGGATAAAGAGAGGGTAGAGAAGGATAAGGAGCGAGAGAACCAACATGAGAATCACCCTGATAAAGAAATGTCAACTCTTCAAGAAGAGAAGCTTGATGTCAATACTAAAGAAAATGGAGCCCCTGGAGGTGATTTTTTTTAATTCTCTTCTTTCTACTTGTAATATTTGTATTGATAGTTTCTTTTGTTAGTTTAATGATTTTCTCTCTAGTTATGGTTTAATTATTTCTTTTCTAAGTGTTTTAAAAAGGGTCTAGGCAGCCTTCTAGATGCCGTCTAGGCACTAGGCTGTGTCAGACCATCCCGACTAGGCGAAAAAGGGCGAGCTAGGTGGCCGTCGATGGGAATTTTCAAATCTACAGCAAACAGGTAGCCGCCACGGCGCCACCACAGTGTTATTAAAGGCGCGCCTACATAGAGGCGATGGTTCATGCGCCTAGAGGTACCTCAGGCGAGGCGACGTTGCTCAGGCGCGCGCCTACGCGTTGAGGCGCACACTTGATCGTTGCAAAAAAGGCGCGCCTCAGGCGCAAAAAAGGTTCATTTTAATAACCCACCCAACCCGACCCAAGTTACCAAAACCCAACCCAAATTAGATTATTTTAGACCCAAAAAAAAAACCCTAACTGCCGAAACTTGTATCATTCACAGCCACCTCTATTTTTTCCTTCAAAACCTAAAGCCCTCTCACAAAGATTCTCCACATCTCTCTCTCTAGTTCTCCACATCTTTGAGACTTTGATGATAAGAACAATAAAAAAATAATAGATAATATCATTTATGGCTAATTGATAGTGTGAAACACACTTATACATTGTTTTTCTATGTATTTTTACACATTTTGTAATATTTTGCGCCTTACATTCATCAGGCGCGCGCCTAGGCTCCAGGGCTGTTTGCGCCTTAGTGCGCCTTTAATAACACTGCGCCACCAGAGTCGCCGCCTATGGTGGTCAGAAACTGCCAAACCCTAACCCTAAATTTAAATTGAACCTAAATTTCCAAATCTTAATTTGTTAAATCCTAACCCAAATTAATATCAAATTGATATAACCTAACCCTAATTAACTTCAATTTGCCAAATTCTAATCCTAAACTTAATTGAACCCAAATTTCTAAACCTCGTTAAAATTTTTTGAATAAAAAATAAAACCGCCTATCGCCGTTGGTCCTATCCGTCTAGGTGCCACCTAGACCGCTAGACGGCCTAGGTGCTAGCTAGGCGGTCCCCCACCGTATGCCTAGCACCTAGCGTTTTGTAAAACCATTCTTTGCTTGTTATTCTTTTCTTTTCCTCCCTTATGGTTTTACTGCATTGTTTACTTTCTCTTTTTTCTTCAACAACTATGAGTTTATAAAGTACAGTCTTTTCCAAACCTGTAATATAAGGGTGTTTTTGTGAGACATCATGTGCTCTTTAGACTGAAAATGTTCAGGGTGTTTTTTTATGGTAGTATTTCACTGGGTCTAATTGCAACCTTAGTTATATCTTGTGGTCGGGGCGATCTAAAAATTTGTTCTTGTTATTATTTTGTTTTTTAGGTAAATAATATAGCTAAAAGTTCATACCTCTATTTCAGTTCAAAAGGAAGTCCACAGAAGTCGATGGACATGAAGATGGTCATGTTTATCTACTAGTGTTAGGATTTGCTATTATTGATATCATTGTGATTACTAGAACAACTTTTAAATCAAAGGTTTCCAGTGGATTAATTATTTGTGTATCACACTTGAAGTAGAGTAGTTACTAATAATAATATATTTGTCAAAATGGATTTTTAGTGCCCTTTTTCAGTTGGTAATTGCTGATTTTATAAGAGTTTTGTGATAGACTTTTCTCTTCTCAATTCCCTTGAGGATGGTTATGAAAATCTGTGATTGTTTAATAGGGCCAGAACCAATGGATATCGCTACAACCTCAGCATCTCAGTCTTGTGAAATTCCAAATTCTGATGTGACTATTTTAGAAGGACATACATCTGAGGTTTGAGACTTTTCCTATTCATTCTTGTGTCTGTGATTCTTTATTTGGTTTTTTTAATCCTGTTTAAGCTTTATGCCTGGATAACAGTGTGCCCACACTTTCAGGTTTGTGCATGTGCATGGAGTCCATCAGGTTCGCTTCTGGCATCTGGGTGGGTAATTTATTTTGAGATGAGATGATTTCAATGGAATAATTCTTTTATAGGACCAGTAATCTCTATTATATTTAACACATTTCCATTTTCAGCTCTAGTGTAGTGTGGTGTCATTATGTTTGTTATACTTTTCTTATTAGGACATCTATTACTTTATTGGTCCTTATGAACTGCTGAATATTTAAACAATATAAATATGGTGCCTCTATCTGTCTCAACAAAGAAGATTAATTTGTCGTTGTTTTAAATTTTGTTGGTAAGTTATTTCAGATTGATAGAATCATAGAAATCTGCTAGTCAGTCATCAGTGGGGGAAAAATACCGAGTAAAAACAAGTATACTTACTAGGGGATTTCAATTGAATATTTTTGTCAATGGGGAAACCCTCGTGGTATTGTTGGATGGATCATGATTCGCGGATGTCATTGGGGAATGAGAAGTGCTGTTCGTGTCAATTTAGGCTAGGAAATTAAATCATAAGAGTTAATATTTTACATGGTGCTTAGTAGAACTAATGGAAGGCTGGACTATTTCTGTTGCATATGTAACATTACCTTGTATATGTTTACACATCTTCATGAATACCTTTACTAACTCAGTTTCAATATGAGTTATATTTATTTTTTAAGTTTAAAATAATTTTCTAAATTTTGTATTTGTTATTTAATGTTTGAAATGTTTGATGAATTTTTGGAGCATTTTTGCATATGGCGAGGTATTACCCTGCAACTAGCTTCAGAAGGTTGCAGAGTTTTATCCTTGTTATCTTTTGCCTCACATTTCCTCAACTTCTAGGTCTGGAGATTCGTCAGCTCGTATTTGGACAATTGCAGATGGGACCTCTAGAGCTGGTGCACAAACTGGTCCTTTAAATGTTCTTGTGCTGGAGCATGTTAAAGTAAGAACAAATGAGAAGAGCGAAGATGTCACAACACTTGATTGGAATGTGAGTTTCGTCAAAATATTTTGGCTCAAGTTCTTGAGAACAGTTGTTTGCTTTGTTTATTTTTGGTGAAGCTTGATCTTTATTTTCATGCCACTAATTTTTTTTTTTTGTCAAGATATGCGCGTATTGAAATTGGCCTTGTTATCAGTAGTTGCAAGAAAATAACTTTTTGGTTACTTTTTCTTTTTTTCATTTTTGTCCAAAAGCGTAATTAGAAAGTATAGCTGATGAGTTCCAACGAAAGATGTAATATACCTGCATAAAAAGCAAATATTTATGGGCCTGTGGCACGATACTGAAGAAAGGCAAACCAACAAGAAGTAGACTGGTTTACAGTAATTCTATTCTCTTACAGAAATTACGTTGCAAAAAATTTAGTAAGTTTTATGTAACTTTTCTATATCATGATGGCATAATGTATCAACAACCTAGCCAATTTAAGTCTAAAGTTCTCATATTGAAGTTAGTAATATTTTTTGGCATGAAGTTCAGAGTGTGTTTGATGACCAAATTACCTGTTGAAAGCTTAATTTCAGCACTTAATTATCTTAGGTGTGTTTGATCATGCATTTGTTTTAACTTTTAAGTGTCTCTAATTACATTATTTCAACAATTAATGTTTTGTTTGTATCACAATGATGGCGATGGAAGGGGTCCCAATGATGTTCCTATGATTGGTATTGTTTTGGTTGAACGGCACCACTGTTGGTTGTAGTTAACGATTATGATAATGTATGAAGTAAAGCAAAAGTTGTATGCTTTTCTAAGAAAAATTGCTGCACTGATTCAAAATATGAACATCATGCTTTAATATTCTCTATTTGTTGAAAACTGTTTGAGTTGCTATCTAGGATCCTTGATGGGGCCTCAGATCCCTGACTTTATAGTTTTCTTTTGCTTTTCTGTGCAATGGAATAGTTACTGTGTTTTTCTTTTGCTGGTCTTTTATATCATAATGGCATAGTGTATTAACAAGCTAGCCAATTTAAGTCTAGAAGTTCTCATATTGAAGTCTGTAATATCTATTTGGCATAGAGTTAAAAGTGTGTTTGATGATCAAATTACCTGCGGAAAGCTTAATTTCATCACTTAATGATCTTAAGTGTGTTTGATCATGTATTTGTTTCCAGCATTTGTTTTAAGTGTTTCCATTTACATCATTCCAACAAATAATGTTTTAAGTTTGTATCACAATGATGGCGAGGATGTCCCCGATGATGTTCTTATGGTTGGTATTGTTTGGTCGAACAACATCATTGTGGGTTGTAGTTGACGATGATGATTATTTTGTTTATGAAGTAAAGCAAAACTTTTGCAATCAACAGGGGCAATTGTATGCTTTTCTAAGAACAAACCGCTACATTGATTCAAAATATGAACGTCATTCTTTAATATTTTATCTTTGTTTTTGAGTTGCTATTTGGGATCCTAGATGGGGCCTTAGACCACTGACTTTTATAGTTTTCTTTTGCTTTTCTATGCAATAGAAGAGTTGCAATGTTTTTGCTTGCTTGAGTGCAGGGCGAGGGGACATTACTTGCGACAGGTTCATATGATGGCCAAGCAAGAATATGGAGTACAGATGGTAAGATGTTTTTGCCACTTGTGAAAATAGAGGAAATCCTATTTTTAATTGAATGATTGTAAAATTGTACAGAGTAGGCTTTATATAGCCGATATACTACACTAAATTTGGAAATTAGATCTACCATAATTACATAATAGAATCCTAGAGATTATTGTCATAACTCTAGCAATCCTAGTGATGCTTTCCTAATTATAACACTCCTCTCAAGTTGGAGCATATAAATTAGATGCACCAAGCTTGTTACAAATGAAATCAATACGAGAACCTCGAAGAGACTTGGCAAGGATGTGATATGATCCAGAATTGGCTTGGTCAGATTGGTGTATTTAGACCATTTTCGTGGATTTCGAAGATTCCTTGGGTTTTGAAGCTTGAGCCACCATGCATGAGACTTTATATGAAGGCTTTATTATATATAAGGCATGTATGGAATGAGTCTTGGACGTGCATGGGCTGCCTTGATTGATTTTGATCTTAATTTTCGAATGGTGCATTTGCAGTGGCAGGATTTGCGCAGGCTTTGTATTTTGGCCATAACTTTCTAATCCGATGTCTGATTTTGGTGATTTAAGTCGCACTAGAAAGAAGACTCAGAGAGCTACAACTTTGTAGTTTATGTCAAAGTCAAATTCAGACTCCTCCTTGGACAAAATACAGACGCAAGTTATCTATACTGATTTTATGTCTTATGTTTTTAAGATTATGTTTTGTTTAAGTGTTGGGCTGAACTTTAATTAAATTATAAAGCCCATGCACGAAATTTTGTCTGTTATTGGGTTTATTTTACTATGATTTTATTATATTTGGGTAGAATTAGGGTAACCACCTATTTAAAGCGGCATTATTCACTGTAATTGATAATTAATTAGGAACATTTTTCTTTTAACAAAACAAAGTGACCCGTGTCATCTTGAGGGAGTGGATTCTTCCTTGGTTCTACGGAACAAAAGCTTATCAACGTGTGGCAGGCGTTGTGGCGCTGTATCGCCGTTCAAGATTCTCCAAAGAAATAAAGAAAGGTTCTTAAATGCAAGGTTTTTTAAGGGTTGGACTTGATCTTGGAAGGATTTTGTTCTTATAAAATCAAGATTCGCGGTTCTTGGGGCTTAGAACACGTGGATGAGGTCTTTTTGGAATCACAAGGAGGTTCTATCAGGATGTCCGTTAATTGGCCTTCTGAGTTGATAAAGCTAGTCACTATGCATCCAGATAAAGTCCTCCTTGATAAAGTGACAGTCCACCTCTATGTGTTTGGTCATCTTATGAAACACAAGATTGGATGCAATGTGCAGTACTGCCCGATTGTCACAAATTAACTTCATTTGCGCCCCACCTCTAGATTTTAATTCTTGTAACAACTGCTTTAACCATACTAACTCGCATGTTGCTAAAGCCGTAGCTTGATTTTCTGTTTCTGCATTGGATCTAGCGACGACATCTTGTGTCTTACTTTGCCAAGATATTAGATTACCTACAATTAAAACACAATTTCTTGTAGTAGAGCATTTTTCTGAAGGAGATCCTGTATAATCTGCATCATAATACCCAATGTTCTAAAAAACGCTAGGCGCTAGTCGGGCGGTGGGGGAACACCTAGCGCCTAGACCTTTTAGACGGTGCCTAGACGGATAGGCTAGGCGGCGCTAGGCGATTTCATTTTGTATTTCAATTTTATAATTATATAATAGTCGTTGAAAGAATAAATGATTTAACATTAAAGTTTTTGTTATTCTTATTATAATTAAGTTTTAATTTTTCTTGTCATAAATAAATGGTTGACAATTTAACTATTTGGGCTTGTAACCTAAAAAATTAGAAAGAAAAAAAAATTTGGGCCATGGCCCATTTATTTTCAATTTCATAAATAAGTTTACTAACATAACATTTTGTTATTTATTGTCGAAGGGTTGATAAAAAATTTGGGTCTGACCTATCAATATATGCAAGTTGGAGAAACATAAATTTGTCTTCTTCAATAGGAGCATCCGTCGTTGTGTCGCTTTGTCTCCTCATCTCTCATTCGTCGTCTCTCTCATTGATTCTCTCAGTTTCATCGTCATCAATTCGTCGAGGTCATTTTACCGATTTTCTTCACCGTTTAGGGCCTAGGCAAGACAGAGGTCACATAGCACCACCGCTTAACATCTCAGCACCGCCTAGATGGGCGCCTTAACCGATTTTTAGAACACGGATAATACGCAATAATCTGAGTCTCTTATCTTAATATAACAGTCCTTGTCATGGTGCATTTTTGATGTATCTAAGAATGCGTATAACGACATCCTAATGACTATCACAAGGAGTTTATAGAAACTGGCTAAGCACCCTCACAACGAATGAAATATCTCGTTGAGTGATGGTACGATAGTTCAACATCCCAACTAACCTATATCGTCTAAGATCATCCAATCTCTAACTAGTTTCTTGTATTCCTCAGGATCTCCAATGGCTCCCCCTCTTTTGGTAAGAGTTTAACATTTGGATCCATGCGCGTCAACCAGTCTGCAATCCAACATGGCAGTTTCCTAGAGAATATATAAGGCATTTTTTCTTTGGGAAATGGCTACACTAGTATTAGTCTGAGCTATTTCGATGCCAAGAAAATACTTAATTCGTCCTAAATTCTTACTCTGGAATGGTGATAGAAAACTGAGTGATCAGCTTCGCTACGAGTCATGCCAAACTCTTTAACAACAGTATTGAATCTCCTAAACCAAGCACGGTGAGACTATTTTAATCCGTACAGAGAACGACGAGGCCGACATACCAAACCATACCCCCCTTGAGCAGCAAAAACATGTGGTTGCTCCATATAGACTTTCTCATGAAGATCACTATGGAGAATCCAGTTTATCACAAGGAGTTTGTAGAAACTGGCTAAGCACACTCACAACGAATGAAATATCTTGTCGAGTGATGGTACGATAGTTCAACATCCCAACTAACCTTCTGTATTGTCCATGATCATCCAATCTCTGACTAGTTTCCTGTATTCCTCAGGATTATCCAATGACTCCCCCTCTTTTGGTAAGAGTTTAACATTAGGATCTATGCACGTGTCAACCACTCTCAATCCAACATGGCAGTTTCCTAAAGAATATCTAAGGCATTTTTCTTTGGGAAATGGCTACACTAGTATTAGACTGAGCTACTTTGATGCCAAGAAAATACTTAATTCGTCCCAAATTCTTACTCTGGAATGGCGATAGAAAACCGAGTGATCAGTTTCACTACGAGTCATTTCAGACTCTTTAACAATAGTATTGAATCTCCCAAACCAAGCACGATGAGACTATTTTAAAGCATACAGAGAACGACGAGGCCGACATACCAAACATACCCCCATTGAGCAACAAAAACATGTGGTTGCTTTATATAGACTTTCTCATGAAGATCACTATGGAGAAAGACATTATTGATTTCTACTCTCTAGTTGATAGAGGGGCCAATGATGCATAGCAGTCATAGAGAGAATCAATTGAATTGAAGCAATCTTGGCTACAGGAGTAAAAGTGTCAGTATAGTCCAGACCAAATATCTGCGTATAGTCTTAAGGCGGTCAATTTTCCCATCAACATCCAACTGTAGATTTGTCGGGGGTTAAGAAACCAAATCTCAAGTGCCACTGGAGTGTAAGACAACCATTTCATACATCATTGCATGCTTCCATCCCGGATCTGATAATTCCTCATAAATATTTTTAGGATTAGGAATAGGAATAGAAGACAAAGTGGAGACAAAAGCGTAATAGGGAGTAGATAAATGATGATAACTGTGAAATGTATAAATGGGATGGGGATTACTAGTAGAACGAATACCTTTGGTGGCGGCAAGGGGCGTAGGCAGGTCCATGGGATGGGCTGGAGCTAGAGCAGGTTGAGTGAGCGGCTGCAGTGTTGGTGCTTGCAGAAGACGGAGGGCTAAGACGATGGTGGTAGACTTGTAGAGGGTTAGGCGGTTGCACAGTCACAAGCGGAGGATTGAAGAATGGAACAGGGAAGACCCCAGAAGGCGTGGTAAGGGTCGGTGTTTAGGTAGGAAAAAGGGAGAGGACTCGAAGAAGGTGACGTCAGTGGAGATGATATATCGGTTAGTGTCGGGGAATAATTACGGTACCCTTTCTGAAGTCGGAAATATCCCAAGAATAGACATGTAGTAGACTTAGCACAAAGTTCTTCCTGTCCGAGGGTTAGGTTATGAACAAAGTAGACACTCGAATATGCGAAGTGGCACAAGGTAGAGAGGTTGAGTGGGAAATAAAATAGAGTAGAAGTTGGTTATGCAAAATAGAGGAAGACATGCGGTTAATGAGATAGCAAGCAGTGAGAACATCCCCCATAAATGTAGGGGCATATTATTATGGATTAACAAAGTATGTATGTCTATTTTTACGTTCAGCGACACCGTTTTATTGGGGTGTACAGACACATGATGACTCATGGAGAATACCCAGGGAGGACATAATAAAAGTGACATATTAATATTCTCGAGCATTATCACTACTAAATTGATTCTAATTTCAGCACAAAAGTTTTGGAATATAGAAAATAAATCAGAGCGATGTTTCATTAAAAATAGCCAAGTATTTGGAGAATAATCATTAATAAAAGTCACAAAGTACTGAAAACCCATAGCAATGGTGACACGACATGGACCCCAAACATCAGAATGAACTAACGCAAATGAGGACGCAACACGATTATTGACTCGCTTGGGAAAACTAGCACGAGTTTGTTTCTCAAGTTGACACGACTCATAAGTGAAGATAAAGTAGAAAGTTGCGGAACTAGCTTTGGAGTTTGGAGAGATTGGGGTGACCCAAACTATTGTGAAGGACATTGGCAGATTTAGTAAAGGTGCAAGCAATCGAAGGCATTGACTTCGTAAGGCGATATAGGCTTTGTGACTCACGTCCTGTACCAATCATTTATCCCATACTCTGGTCATGCCCAACAACGAAATTATTAAGAAAGGTGATGGACCAAATTAGATTGTGGGTGATTTTACTAATGGAAACAAGATTGAACGGACAATCTGGTACATAAAGGACAAATTTTAAAAGGAGGGAAGGTACATGAGAAGTTTATCCTATACCTTTAGCGATAGTTTAGAACTATTTGCAAGTGTAACCATAGGTAGAGAATTAGAACTAGTTAAAGATGAGACAAAATGTGGATTACTGGAAATGTGATCTGGGGCTCCAAAGTGCAGAATCCATGGGTCCGGGGATGAGGACTAAGTGATACAGACAACAAAATTACTAGTATGAGCAACGAAGGCAGATGAAGATGACTGAGACGCCTGACACTGGAGAAAAACGGCATACTCGGCTCTAGATAAAGTGAATTTCGAAGGAGTCGGGATGGGGAATTATCAACCTGAGCAACCTTAGTTGTAGGAGGATGTGGTTTTCCATGGAACTGATAGCAACGCTATCGATTGTGGCCAAACTTGTGACAATAGGTACACTTTGGACGCTCGCCTCGATTCCGGTTACTACCTCGACTGCCTCTTGAATGGCCTTGAGTTGCTAAGATGGAAGTCTCAGCTGGATGGGAGTCAGAGTCCACAACAGTTGTAGACGAGACGCGAAGAAGGCGAGAAAAAACATTCTCCAGAGAAGGGATGATAGCATTGGCTAGGATTTGGCCACAGATTGGCTGAAGCTCGGATCGTATCCCAAGTAAAGTCAATATCATGAAAAATTGTTCCCTCTGTCGTTCGTAATCAGTAACACTGCTAATAATCAGGAAGAGAGTTGAATTCCTCGCGTAGTGATTCGATCCTGCCAATGTATTCAGACCTATCCATATCCCGCTGATTCAAACTAAACATATTGGAAACCACATAATAAATACGTTGGATATCATTGGTGTATAAAGATTTAGCTTTGCCCCATAATTTTGAGCAAGTCTTATAATTCCTAAAGATAACAATGAGTTTAGGATCAATAGACTACCAGAGCAAGTTGCATAATTGGGCATCAATCTTCTTCCAAAACTTTGTTCATCAGCAAAGATATCTTATTCACTCAAGGTCCAATGGTCTTCACATCCTTGCCCCATGAACTATAATTCAATAGAGGCAACACGACACATAATTCATAGGATCGGTTAACTTTTCTGAGGTAATAACATTATTGATAGAAATAACAGGAAATGAAGTACCTAATTTACCCAGAGTTGAAGGGCGAAGAGGATAATCACTTTTGGGGCTTGCCATGGTGAAAAAGAACTCTGAAAAATAGAGGGGAACGAATCTGGAGGACCGAAAAATGAACTGTGAACAGTGGGGGCATGTGGATCACACGTGCGGAGACTATGACAGCGCGTGGAGGCATTGCAAGGGCTGCGGTTTAGAGATAAGGCAGATTGGTATCGTCTGGACACGGTAGTGGTGCCGGATTTCTGAAACGGCAACTGGAAACACAGCAATGGCAGAATCTTGGGTCTCAGATTATGGACTTATCGGTGACACGATTTTTAAGGTAGATAGATCAACAGCCTCTATGCACGATGATGGTGCCAGATTTTCAAATCAACGGCGAGATATGACAAATGTGAAATCTAGGGTGTCAGCGGTAGCGGCCTGCTAACTCGCGTCGGAAAAGAAAAGGAAAACCCTAGGATCGATTTGAGTCTGATACCATGTGAAAATAAAGGAAATCCTTTTTTTATTGAATGATTATAAAACTGTACATAGTAGGCTTTATATAGCCGATATAATACACTAAATTTGGAAATTAGATCTACCATAATTGCATAATAGAATTCTAGAGATTATTGCCATAACTCTATGTCTCTATCAATCCTAGAGATATTTTCCTAATTCTAACACCACCCATAGGCCTTCTTCCGTATCTTTTTCTGCATAGAAGTTTTTCAATTCTATGGGATATTGTTAGAATCCCTAAGATATTGTTAGAATCCTTAAGATATCGTTAGAATCAAATCATAATCATCCAAAGATATGATTATGATTCTACATATCTCTAAGATATTGTTACATAATCATCTCAATGATTATGTAATCTTAATGATTATTAATATATTTTAGTTTCTATATTTAACTTAATGTAATGCTTATATATAAACATATCTCTTGTAATCTAAGTATCCAGAACCATAAAATTGTATTATTTCTCTACATGGTAACAGCGCCAATCTGTCTCTGGGCTCTGGTTTTTTCTTTTTTAGTCATTGTTCAAGTCGGCGCTTGGGGAACATGCGCCACTATATGCGTGTGAGCCTCACGCGCCGTATCTTCTTCATAAGTGTTGACAATACCAATGGCGACAAAATGCTCAGATTTTATCAGTCATTTGTCCCTTATTCGCATCAAGTTCCACATCTAATCTTTTTTCGGGGTTTTTTCATGGGTGATTTGGCAAGTTTTCCTTAGATGTTTTGAGCTGTTCTGAAATAGTTTAAACTTTTCCCGCTGTGCATTTTCCAGCGATGTTAAACCATCAAAACCTCTGCATCTGTTCTCGTTGTGCATTCTCCAACGACGTTAAAACATTCAAGTCACCTTATATGTTTCTGTTGTGCATTCTCCAGCATTGTTTAAACACCTTAATCTCTCTGTGGTTCTTGTGTTGGTTTCATTTGTAACAAGTTTGATGCATATGATACGTATGCTTCAGCTTGAGTGGGAGTGTTAGAATCCGTAGGATATTGTTAGAATCTCTAAGATATTGTTAGAATCATAATCATCCAAAGATATGATTATGATTCTACATACGTCTAAGATATTGTTACATAATCATTGAGATATGATTATGTAATCTTAATGATTATTAGTATATTTTAGTTTCTATATTTAACTTAATGTAATGCCTATATATAGATATATCTCTTATAATTCCAAGTATCCAGAAATATCAAATTGTATTATTTCTTTACATAGCCGAAATAATACACTAAATTTGGAAATTAGATCTACCATGATTACATAATAGAATTCTAGAGATTATTGCCATAACTCTATATCTCTATCAATCCTAGAGATATTTTCCTAATTCTAACACCACCCATAAGCCTTCTTCCGTATCTTTTTCTGCATAGAAGTTTTTCAATTCCGTTGGTTGATATTGCTTTGCTGGGCCATGGTGTCCTCAAAGTAATTAATCCTTTGGTGGAAGAAAGATCCTGTAAGAAGGATAGTGCACTCACGAGTTCTAGACGGTCAAAGGAAAGATCCTGTCAGAAGAATAGTAAACTCTATGAGGTCTATACTGTATATGTTCAACATAATGTCATAATTGTTCTTCTAGTACAATCTATCTTCTAATTGTAGTTATTTCATTCATACTTATTTCTTATTACAGTGATTTCATTAATTGATATTTGTTGGGTATTGTCTTAGCACAATGGTTTAAGTCCTCATCGTTATTGGTTTGAGGAAGGATTGTGGTTTCAACCTCGAGGCTCAGAAAATTGTAAATGAAGGAGGAAAATGGTGATTTGATGGCACTTTTATGCCTTTCGTTTCTAGGGTTTTATAATTTGTATGCGTTCTTTTTTTTTTTTTTTTTTTGGGGGGGGGGGGGTGGCAAATAATCCAGATCTGCACTCTCTGGATCCGGATTTTATACATTCATCAAAAGTGCGGATGCGGATAAAGTTTTCTAGGATCCGCATGGATCTGGATGCAACCCTTGTCTTTTTATGTCCTATGTTATTTGATGAAATGAGATTTTCTAATTAGAGAATATACTTTTCCATGGGCCATGGCATACAAGTTGCCTCATCCCTCCATGTCTCCATCCTACCCATTGAACACATGGAAGAAAGGATGTTATTTTTTCATGTCTTTCAGTTTTGCATGTCACACTTTATGGCTTAAGTATTGCCCAAGTGTTGGAGAAAAGATAAAAGTATGTTAAGTCGGCCAAGCGAGAGTAAAGAGCAAAAGATCTGTTGTGTTAAGCATGGCCTTCCCTAGGAGCAGTTAATTCGTTGAACAAGGAACTCGTAACTTGGAAGTAGGATATACCAAAAAGTAGGACTAGATGTTTCAGAAGTAGGGTAATTCAGAGGAGGGTTCTTGGGAGTTGTTGTTTCTGAGTTATACTCGCAGTTGAGTAGTAGTTGTTTTTGAGCTATACTCGCAGTTGAAAACTTGTTGGATTGAGTTTTTTTATTTAAAAAGTTTTGTTTTTTGTGTTTAAGTAAATAAGATTGTATATCTTTTGAATTCAGAAATCATACTGACATCAAACTTGCTTTTCATTTAGCCTTTTTCCTGCATTTTAGAGTTTCTGCAGCTGTTCTTATGGGCCGCCTTTTCAATTTGTCCAGGCGAACTGAAGTGTACCTTGAGTAAACATAAAGGACCCATTTTTTCTCTAAAGTGGAACAAGAAGGGTGATTATCTTCTCACAGGAAGCTGTGATAAAACTGCAATTGTATGGGATGTTAAGGTGGAGGAATGTAAACAGCAGTTTGAATTTCATGCAGGTGCCCTGTTTGAGTACACTTTCAGAATCCATGATATCTATCTGCATTGCCCTCATTGTTCTTGGGATTAAACTTTCATATTTGTGATTTTTAGGTCCAACACTTGATGTTGACTGGCGCAATAATGTTTCATTTGCTACGAGCTCCACAGACAACATGATATATGTGTGTAAAATTGGGGAAAACCACCCTATTAAAACTTTTGCTGGGCATCAGGTTTGATCTTGTCGTCATTTTTCCGTCTTTAATTTCATTGTTGTAACTGTAGTGATATTGTAATCCATTTTGCCTTCTCCTGCAAGTAGAGTTGTCAAATTTGTGGTTTTGAGGTGTTTCAAATTATTATGGGCTGAAATACCTAATCCAAATACAGTGCATGCATGAAGTTGATATTCAACTCGCGTGCTTCAGGTTAACCCGCCTAGCTGCCAATCTTGTGATATTAATTAACTGAAAGACAATGTCATATATGGTATACTCGAACATGTTTTAGGGATTTTCTGCATATCTCTTCACAATAAATGCAAGTTTCTCTAACTAAGTTAAAAAAAAAAAGGTTAAGACGAAGAAATGAAGCAAAAAAGAAGTTTCTGTTGTTTATACATATCTACAATGGGATGTGTATGCAGTAGGCTTAAAAATTGAACTCGTTTGCAAAGTAATGACTAGGTTGGTTGAGCAAATTAAGGTTGGCAGGCACAAAGGCCTAAGTTGAAGTCTATTCAGGTACATTACATTGGGCCTTTTCTGTTCAGTCATAATTGCTCCTTGGTGTTATTGTTTTCTGGTGAATCATTGTTGGTGGCAGACCAAAGTGATAAAACTTCTGTTGAAACGTGCTAGCCATCCTGTTGAGAACCTTTCTTCTTGCTGAAGAGTGAAGATGTATAAACTTGATCTTGGTTAGTTGTGTGGGAAGGCATGGGTTGACCCATTCTTTTGTTATGTTAAGCTACAATCATGTTGAATTTCTGAAATGCATTAAATCTGTTGGTCAAACAATGCACATGGGGTAAAGAAACCATGTGATGCTTGTAAAGCTAATCTTTTGAACTCTGCATTTTCAGAGTGAGGTTAACTGTGTCAAATGGGATCCAACTGGTTCGTTGCTGGCCTCATGCTCCGATGATGCCACTGCCAAGGTTATTTCTGCTTTAACTAATGATTCACATTTGACCACACTACATTTAGTAGTCAAATTTATGATGTTCTTGGCTTTTGTTTTCATAAAGGCGAGCCATGTTACATTATGTATTTTGGCTCCACTCGTCAATTGGGCCTGTTATGCACAAATTGTTATTTCTCTTCCTAGCATTCTGAAGTATGCTTTCTTATTGGGTTATCAGATATGGAATATGAAGCAGGACAAATATGTTCACGATTTGAGAGAGCATTCTAAGGTACCACTGATATTTTATTTCGTCATAATTATTTCCTTGTGCATATATGTTCATGCATGTGCATGATTGTTATTATTGTATTTGCCATCATTAACTAGTAATTGTGTTGCAGGAGATATATACCATCAGATGGAGTCCTACTGGACCTGGGACGAACAATCCTAACCAGCAATTGATCCTGGCAAGGTTAATTTAATACGCTATTTTTTACATTGTATCTGTTTCTACACATTTTAAAAAGTATGATCTAAAGACTTTTACAGAACAAGCCCATGACCACTGCATTTGGCATATAGTGACATATTTAATTGTTAGGAATACTCTAGTTTGACATTACTGTAGATATGTTTATAGAAAAACTTGATTAGTTATAGATCATATCCATTTGATAATTTAGGCTCATTATGTGAATTTCACTGTTTTGATAGCCTTGGAATTTTTGTTTAAAATCCCAAGCATGCATTATGTATTCTGTTGTGTTGTACTTTTATTTTTGTTAATACCAGCAGACTGTGCTATCTGTTTTAGCTGAGCATGCATATGTACTGGAAAGTCGTCATTTTTTTTTATATAGGAATTTGCCTTGACTTAGTTTGCTGTCACTTGTTTGAGGAAGGCCAAAGGGCTTCTCATAAAATGTGGAGCGAAGTGAGAACTTCCAATGTCAAGATGTTAACATTCTTTTTCATATATAGTATTTGTTGTATGAGACGTGTGTGCACACATACTAAAATATGACTAGACAACATTTTCTATTGTTACACTTTTCTCTTAATTGCTGTATTTCTTACATTCTATAGTTTGGTTTTTATGCAGTGCATCATTTGACTCTACAGTAAAGCTATGGGATGTAGAACTAGGGAAACTCCTTTGCAGTTTGAATGGACACAGGTACATAAACTTATATATGGTTTCTTTTATACGAGGACTGCAAGAAAAGATCACTTCACAATAATGCTTTATGATCAGTAATAGGTCTCATGGATGTTTAAGCTTTATATCCAAATCTCTTTTAACCCCCATTCTTTTTTTTGATGAATGATGATTGTGGTTGTTTTTCTAATGGACATTAAATCATCAGGGAGCCTGTGTACTCACTCGCTTTTAGTCCAAATGGGGAGTATTTAGCGAGCGGATCTCTTGATAAGTCCATGCACATCTGGTCACTGAAGGAAGGAAAGATTGTGAAGACTTACACTGGCAGTGGCGGTATATTTGAAGTATGTTGGAACAAGGAAGGTGACAAGATTGCTGCCTGTTTCGCTAACAGTACAGTTTGTGTTTTGGACTTTAAAATGTGAAGAACCGGGGAGTTCCCTATGTAGGGACTCAGCTATCTTCTAAGCTTGTTGGAAAATATGCGAAGCTGTTTCTACCGTCTTTTGCATTCAGCCATAGTAGTTTTTTACTCTAGAGAATGGTATAAAAGTGTTGTGACATTTGGTAAGTTTTATATTGCCTAGTAGATTTAGAAGTAAGCATTAATTATTAATTCTGATCTGTTACAAGTTTTAAGTAACAGCGCTAACTTAATTGTCAACAAGACATTGCCTTGTAGGAGATGAATTCGTAACAAATCATGTACAGAATTATTTGTGCCCGACCCCATAACTCGTGACTGTATCATTTTATAATCGTCCTAAGATTGGTGGTAGCATGTCCAGTTTTACATGATATGAATTGGTGACTTGGTGGAAAGAATCAAAGGAATCAATATATGCATGTATAAGGTCAAAACTGATCATGCATCTTGATGTTTTGGCCTCAAAACTTAATAGTTGAATAATGACTTGACAATATTTCCATAAAATATAGACATATAACAGCAATTAAGTGTAAAATAATCTTTCCGAGAACAGAAACCACTCTCAAATTGATGAAATCTGTTTCTGTGAAAAATTATATTGCATTATAGTGGTATCACGTCACCCATTTCATATAATAAAATCTATCTGCAGGATGTAACCCTGAGTCTTAAATCCAACCATTGATCTCCTCCAACATCATATATATTTCTTTGCTCTTTGGATGCCTCAAATCTCCAGCAAGAAACTCATGTACTTTGTTATTCACTTCAATTGAGCTACAACCGGGCTCCTTTTGTACTCCGTTCTCCTTCATCAAGGTCCTCACCCTTGTCACTCCATCCCAGTTACCCGTTGCAGCGTAAATGTTGGAGAGTAGAATATAAGTACCTGAATTTGCAAGATTCTTACTAACAAGATACTCTGCAATCCTCTCTCCTAAAACAGTATTACCATGAAGCCTACAAGCTCCGAGTAAAGTCCCCCACAAAACTGAATCCTGTTCAATCTTCATATTCATAACAAGCTCGTATGCTTCTTCTAATTCCCCAGCGAGACCAAGAAGATTCACCACACAACCATAATGTTCAACCTTGGGTTCAATTGCATACTCATCTTTCATCGAATTGAAAAATCTCCATCCCTCATTAACCAAGCCAACATGAGCACAAGCGCTCAGAACACCAATAAAGGTTATATCACTAGGCTTTATTCCAATCCTGCACATTTCATTAAACAACCTCAAAGCATCTTTACTAAATCCCTGCATTGCATACCCCATAATCATCGAATTCCACGCAACAACATCCTTGTTATTAAGCCTATCAAAAACCAGACGTGCATCCTCCACGCTGCCACATTTACTATACATATCGATCAAAGCTGTACCCACTTGAACATTAACCTTAATACTCCTACTATCATCAATAAACGAATGCACCCACCTACCAGACTCCAAAGCACCAATCTGCCCACAAGCAGATAACACAGCCACAACAGTCACTTCATTAGGCCTAACTTTTTCCGCCAACATTCGTCTGAACAACACCAAAGCCTCATTCGCTAACCCCTGTTGCGCATACCCATCAATCATCACATTCCAACAAACAACATCCTTCTCTTCCATATCATCAAACAACACTCTCGCTGCAGCAACCTCCCCATGTTTCGCGTAACATGTCATCATCGTTGTTAAAGAAACTAAACTTCTCTGAGGCATAGTATCAAACAGTTTCTTCGCAGACAAAACATCACCTCCTCTCGCGTACAAATCAACAAGACTTGTGCTCACGTACAAATCCTTGTCTAAACCCAACTTCATCGTGTGCGAGTGTAGCGCTCTTCCGGCTTCTAACGGACAAGATTTTAGTACAGACGAAAAAGTGAAAGCATTTGGTTCGATATCATCAATAAGCATTTGTGAGTAGTAGTAAAGGGCTTGTTCATAATAACTGTGCTGCGCGTGGCAGTGAATGATTGCTGTATAGATGAATACATTCTTGTTGTGGGTTTGATTAAAGAGAGCGATGGAGTAGTTGAGGCGGTTGAGAGAGGCGTAAGCGCGGAGGAGATGGAAATTAAGGAGGGGCTCATTGTGAAGGTTATGGCGGTAGAGAGCAGCGTGGATTCTGAGGAGCTGGTTGATTGATTTGGTGCTGGAGATTACGACGGCGATTTTTTCCGGTGGTGGAAGGCGGTGGGTCGTCGTGTGCGGTGGCGGTGTGATAGTGAAAAGGGAGGTTGCGGACATGATTGTCATTGATGCCATTCCCACGGGTTGTGTTCGCATATAGCTCGTCAGGGGCTTTTTGGGTACTTCCATTTTTCATTTTGTGTTATTTTTCATTAACCATAAGCAATTCGTATTATTTTTCCCCAATAACCCCAGTATTACAATTTACAACTCCACTTTCTGTCCCTCGCAGACCGCCGACTGTGACTGTGAGCTGCCGCATATAGACTTCGAGGTTCGATCTGCTTCTTCTTCTAGTGGTTATTAATTTGCTCAATAGTTTTTGAAATGTTTATTTATTTTTTTAGCTAAATTTGGGAGAAAAAAAGGTTCAAAAAAATCACAAAAAAATGCCATCTCTTCAAACAGTCTTGCCTCCAGAACTTGCCAACAACGTGATTAGAGTTAAGTATCAATCATTTCTTTACTTTTACAATCACCCCCACATCGTATTTATTGTTATCCTCTGGGATTCTTAATGTTTTAAAAAATATAATAATAATTTATGTTATAAATTTCAGCTTTACCGAGAGTGCCTTCGAAGAGCTAAATATATTGGTCATCAGGTAAACGCATTTTCCCCTTATAGTTATAATAAATGTTGATTGGGAATCAGCTTATATATTTTTCAAATGGGTCTCTAGAGAAGGTAATTACTCACTCTGGGTTGCTGTTCGCAAATGAGATTTTAGTCATTCTTTGGAGAGAGTGGTGTTTTAAGGGATTAGTTCAATTGTTTGATGAAATGTCTCAAGGAAAGGGAATTGCAGATGAGAGAACTTATGGAATCTTGCTTATTAGAATTTAGACATGTGGCTGTATGTAAAGTAGAGGAAGCAACTGGTGTTTTAGTTAAAGACAAAAGAATTTGGAACTGTGGTTGATTAACTTGATTTTGATTTGGTTATTTTTTATAGTCTCTTGATGTGATTATGTAGGTATACGCATGTTGAAGCTGTAGAGTCTTTCAGTCTAGGAATATAAAGGCAAGTAATAATATTTTTCAGAAGATGGTGTGTGTTAAGGAACGTATGCGAGACAAATAGGTTTTGGAAGGATATATTGCATCTAAGTGTGAGCCTAAATTGTTTATTCATGAGACTTTTATAAATGTGTGAACCAAGAAAGGGAAACTGGGGATGGCGATAAGGTTATTCCAGCGATTGGGTGGATGTGGCAATTTGCAATTGTATCATTGATGCACTATTGCACTTTGTTTTAGAAGAGAAGTCTTTAAGCTTTGGATGTTCTTAAGGAGATGAGTGAGCAAGGTGGTCTCCCAACTGCCTTGATTTACGACTCACTTATCAAGCATCTATATGAGATTTATTAAATGGAAAACTGGAAAAGGTTTACGAGCTTTCTAATGAAATGGAACAGAAGAATTGGAGTTGTTTGCCTAATCATATAATTTTTAATTACCTACTGAGTTCCTCGAAGAACATGAGGAAGTTATAGGGGTTTTGGAGAGAATGGAGAAAAATGGATGTTGATGAGTGATGACACATTACAATTTGATTTTGAAGTTGTATGTGAACTGATTATACAGGGTATTCAGGATTTTATAGGCTTTACGTATGTAATGGTAGAAATTAATTGTTAGGTGATATGTAGGTGGTACATGTATGACATTGATACCGTCAGAAGTGAGTTCTTTGGGTCTCTAATTCATGCCATCTCAAATTTAATCATGTTATTTCTAGTGTTGAATGCTACACTATTTATTAAACTGTAAGTTATTATTATGAGAAATCCTGTGAATACATGAGACCATTCTTTGAATTCTTTGCATTCTTGTTTTGAAAGCCATTGCTTTCAATTTTAATAATTTTCTCCAGTTCCAATCAGTTTCAGAAATTAACTCTGGGTCATGCTCATATAATGATACAGAAACATAATACAGAGCTACTTGTTAATATGGTGAGGCAGCAATTTAAAAGGAACAAGCATGAGACTGATCCAGAGAAGATTCAGCAGATGAAGGATGAGTGAGTTTCAGCTTATCTGTTTCTAATGATTTCAAAGTGGCAAGGATGTATCTTTTCAATACACTGCAGTATCTTTAGCCCTTCAATTTTTTACACGGTGGATTTTTTGATTACATTCACCACCACCACTACCCTCCTCATTTACTCTCAATTTCTAAGTTTTGCTGGCAAAAATCATGATTAATATGTTTCTGAATTGCAGCGCTGCAAGGGGACTTATAAACCACATACTATACGAGTCAGAGAGGTTGTCCGGTACCAAACTCAGCAAGAGTTCCTGATGCTGTTATGAATTTCTGTGTTTCTGAGATTTCAATGTATTTTTTTTTGAAGTTTTAGTAGTTATCTAAATTAAAAATATAAGAGAGCAGAGACTTGACGTTCCTATGATTTTTGAAAGCAAGCATAATTGTTTGTAATGGATAATGCCTCGTTGAAATAAGCCAATTTTACATTTCATTTGTGCTCTCTTTAAGTGTAGTAATGCTGCATGTTTCTTGAAGATTAAAAAAATAAATTAAAATGATATGTGTATGTGGTATGTGGTATGGGTAATCAAGTTAAATCATTCATAAAAACAACTACAATAAAATCGCAACCAAAATAGCTCATCATAATTCATACCCAACCTGTGGCCCATTTAAATTGGGTCTCGGCATCTCCGGCCCAAATAGTGATGGGCCGGGTTTAAGCAGCCGAAAATAATGGTTGCGCTTACAGATTAAAACGCAACCGTTTAATATAGGATTTAAATCCATCTGCCTAAACCATTCCGTTTTTTAACTGTTGGAATGGTACAAGGCACCAACAGCAGAAGGCCAGAAGCAAGAGCAAAGAAGAAATGGCATGGCGCTGCGGATCTTTACCAAGGACAGTGATGTTCAGTGCCAGATCATCTGTCCCTCGCACCCGGCCTTCATCGGCGCCACTCCACGCCAACTGCCTCCACTCGCGGCGGCCCCTCCTCTCACTGCCCACCAGGTAACTCTCTTCAGGCCTTGCCAGTTATTTATGTGCATACATTCATAAAAAATAAAAAAAAAAAAAAAAAAAAAAAACAACAACAACAACAATTTGCTTGTGGATTTACATGTATGTGAATTTTAATGTAACAATTTGTTTCTGTTGGCAGGCCTATTGGAGTCTTAGGATGTACCCAGTCCCTAATGCCACTGCACAGCGTGGTCGCGGCAGCTCGTCTCACTTCTCACATCTCTGTCCAAGCCCGTGGTTGCTGCGAGTTGTCCCAGGGTACTTACTATTTCATTGCGTTTGTTAGAGCGTCACTATAGCTTTAACGCTAGTATTTCGATGGTCTGCCAAACACCTACTTTCGCTCACAAAATCATAATCTTAAAACATATACTCTAGCGTTTGTTCCAACTTATAAGCTAACATATACTCTCTAGCAATACTCTCTACCAAATGCATCTTTATGTTTCTCAATTACTGCCTAGAAACTCTTAAGTTTAATTATTTTAGGATTTTAGATAGAAAAGAAAAAAAAAAGTGGTGTTTTGGTTTTGCCAATTAGAACTGACAGACCATTACATTCATTTATCTTCCTCAATTTGCATGAGTCTTCCTCATGTCAACTGAATCGTGCTCTGAAATCTTTGGAATTATATTCCACTGACAGTATATTATTGATTGGAAATGAGTTATACTCAAATGCATTTTTTGTCTTCTATCATGTTAGGGGACATACTATCTTTGGAGAAGCGAGTGAGGCTGAGAGAGTGAGAGTGGAGAGCCTATTAGAATGAGAAGAAAGAGAGAATAATACACAAGGAGCGGCCCAAAGGCAAAAAAAAAAAAAAAGAGACTAAAAATTAAAGTGAAAATGCTTAAACCCCAAGATTGGAGAAGAAAAGTATTAGGACCCAAGGGGAAAAATATGAAATAAGAAATGGTAGATGGGTCATTTTGGTTATTTAGGGTTTAGATATAAATTATGTTGTTTTGTTTCATTTGGGGTTATGCTATTATTGTTGTTGAATTTGGGAATTGAAGGGGAAAATCCTAGGGAGGTTGCCAACACCTTAATGTTGAGCAAGGGCTGGTGAATCCATTCACCTTCAACTATCTTGTTATTTTCCGTTTCTTTTATTAATTAAAATACAATTTAGTTATGTTCTTGGTGTGATTTTTTGTGTGATTGTTGTGTTGAATTTCCGGGTTCTATCAATTGGTATCAGATGGGTCATTTTGATTCTTTAGGGTTTAAATATAAATTAGGTTGTTTTTTTTTTGTTTTGTTTTTTTTTTTTAACTAAATTGTATTTTAATTAATAAAATAAACGGAAATAACAAGATAGTTGAAGGTGAATGGATTCACCAGCCCTTGCTCAACATTAAGGTGTTGGCAACCTCCCTAGGGTTTTCCCCTCCAATTCCCAAATTCAACAACAATAATAGCATAACCTCAAATGAAACAAAACAACCTAATTTATATCTAAATCCTAAATAACCAAAATGATCCATCTACCCTTTCTTATTTCCTATTTTTCCCTTTGGGTCCTAACAAAAAGCTTTTCCCATTTCCTTAGGATTATGATTCTGCCATTCAAATGATGAGAAGATCGGACTCATATCGGCAAGAATGTCCACAACTGTAACACCTTTAAAAATATGAGAAACGTGATGCTCCATAGACTTCAACATATGCAAAACAATTTAACCAATGAAATAGGAGCCGTCAATTAGTGTAAAGGCTATTGGTGAGGTAATGAACCACAGTGAGACAATTACATTTGACCCAAACCCCTGAGATCATTAGCCTTTCAATTGACTTGAAAATGATACATCAAAATTAAAATATTAAATAAGCATGTTTTATAATGGTTTTCAGAGTTAACTAAGCTTTTCTACATGATCTTGAACTTTCATTTTTCATTTTTAATTGTTTTTCTACTTTTTTATGGTGTGTGTTTGTCTATATCTGTTTTCATTACGATAATATTGACTTTCGATGTTGAACTAATTGTGAGCATTGATGTATTTTCTAGGTACTTAACCAAACGGTTGGATCAGCACACAGGTGCTACAACATATGTGATTTGCAGTACGACAGGTGGGGATTGTCTTTTGAATTAAAAGGCACACGAGTTCTGTTTTCACTGTAGTTTATTTGCAAGTATACTACACACTAATTTAGTTTGAGTTTGTGGGAAGAAAATTGAGAGCATTAAGAGATTAGATAGTTTCCATTTTCAAGAACTATCATTTCGTTGTTTATTTAATATAAGCTAATAAACTGGCATCACTTACTAGGATTTTGATTTACAGTAGCTTTTTTACACTGCTGAATATATTTTCCTGTTTTTGCAATTTCAATGTTTTATTCTTCAAATTCTATGTAAAAGGTTAATGTTTTGGGTTTGTATTGATGGTGTAATTTGGAATATATGTTATGCCCAGTTCGCACCTAAATAATTAGAAGTGGTTTAACCCACTTACTAAATTAGTCAGTGGTATTAGACATTTTTTTTTCTATCTCAAGGATTACATTAACAAAGATAGTTCACTGTTGGCTAGAGAAAACAGCTGGTAAGTATCAATCATTTTTTCCTCATATGGGTTGCCCTACAACTCATTATATCAATGATTTGGTACCTGCTCTTGTGTTATTTTAACCACTTTACAGACAACTGAAATGCCTATTATTCGTTTAGCATATCTAGATTGTGCTGGATTTCTAGTTGTAATTATTTATGCTTTTTTTCACTCTGTTTCCTAGCAATTTAGCTTGTGATATGAATCAAACTGGCATGTGTAGTATTCAAGATCTGACTGGGGCTTTTCAATGCCACAGTTATTTTATCTTTAGAGAAGCTTGAGCATCAGAACTGCTTTCATCACCAACCCCATCTATGCATGGCAATGGGTCGGACCGTGCCCGGGAAGTATTTTTTAGGCCCGGTCCTGGGAAAAGCTCAGCCCGAGCTGGGCCTCTAATTCTAAGGACCGGCCTGGTTTTTTTTTATCCTGAGCCGTGCCGAGCCGGACTTGGGTTTTTTTGTCATACATAAGTCCTCATGGGGAAACAAAGTTTTTTGTGATATTACTATTAGAGCAGATAAGATTCTCAGGGCAAAAATCTCCACATGGCTCGATACGTTAGGGACTGGAGGGGATAATTTTGGGCATGGGTATTGGCATTCTCATTTAAAAAGAGGTAAAATACTCGTATGAATGAGGATCCGCTCTGGCGGCTTGTATTTCAGGTAAAATTTTTGTACCCGTTGATTGAACGGACTGGATACAAGTATTGGCATTCTCGTATTATACCATTTGGCCCATTTTCATCAGTAATTCTGAGAGTAATCATTAGTGGTTTTCAATGCTCTTCTCACATATACATACATTGCCCACTACATGAACCCAATAGACAGCTACATAAATCCTCTTGTTTTCATCACCATTATTCTCAGTCACCCTGCTCGCTCTTCAAAACTCCTCGCATAATGTTTTTTGTAGAATAGAGTTTAATTTAACGTTCACCAAATGCCAACAAATCTGTTGGTAATTATTTACTGCTTGTAATTTAGAGGGAAAGTAATGGTCTCTTGGAGAATCAGTGACTGTAAAAGTCTTTCCTTTCTGACATTTTTGTCTTTTTTTTTTTTGAAAAGTGGATATTCATTAGATAAAATTAAAGCAAAATGCTTATCCAGCCAAATAAGACAGCTAGAATTAGAGATAGCAAGTTTAGCTAATCTATGAGCTTTCTCATTACACACTCTTGACACATGGTTGATTTGAGAGTGATTTTCCCCTGCTACGAGGTCTTGAATCTCCACTATCAGCCAAGCTATTTCCTTCAGGCTGTTTTCTCGGCCATTGACCATATTAACCACATTTCTGGAGTCAGACTCCACCATTAACGGCAACAACCTGACTTCCTTAGCCAATCTAATGCCAAAAAACATGGCTTCGGCTTCTGCATAATCCACATCCCCACTAAACATTGTGTTTTGAATTCCTGCGGCCATTATCTCGCCTTTCCAATTCCTGACAATGGCTCCCAATCCAGCTTTTTTCTCAACAATGCTTGTCGCTGCATCAGTATTTAGCTTGTAACAATCTTTTGGAGGAGGATTCCAAACAGCTGGTGTTGAGTGACTAGTACTTACAGTGATGCTTTCTGAATCGATGCCTCTTCGAAGGGCTATTCTTTGAAACCCTATAAACGTAGCTTCTGCCTTTATCAAAATTTCACAGGGGCTAGGGGTGTGATGACTGAAGTGAAATTCGTTTCTTGCATTCCATAAAGCCCACATAATGGTTATCAATAGCTCAAATTCGCCTTTTGTGGTTGTAGCCAAGGCTTTCCTGTAAAAATCCCATAATGTTACAGTGTGGGTATGTTGAACCAGCTCAGCAAAGTTTGACAGCTTCAAAGTTTTCCTGGTTTGTTTGCAGCCCAAGAGCGCATGGTAGACATCCTCTACCCCCTCTCGGCATCTTCTACACATGAGTATCGACCACCTTCCTTTTGTGCAACCTTTCTGCAGTTGGCAAAATATTAGACATACCCCTCCACACAAATACTTTGATTTTAGCTGGGACATTCAAAGACCACAAATAATTCCATTCTTTCTCGGAGTGACATGAACAACTGAGAAAGTTTGGGCTGCCACTTTATATCCGCTTCGAACCGAGTATTGACACTTTTATCAAAGTGCCAGATTTGTTTATCTTCACGTCGAACCGGCGGTAGTTTGATACTCAAAATCTGATCAGCGTCAACTCCCAAGAAGCTTTGTCTTACCAATTCCTCATTCCAGCTATTGTCCTCATTAATCAAGAGTTTCACTCTAGCATCTCTAGGTAAACTGATAGGAGAGATAGGCTTGAAGGTAACAGGTCTTGGCAGCCAATTACTGTCGTAGATAAACATTTTATCTCCTTCGCCAATTATCCATCTGAGACCCCGACGAAGCACTCTTCCCCACAGAATGCTTCTCCAAATAAAGGAAGGGTTATTGTATGCATTAGCTTCCAGAAAATCTGCATTCTTGAAGTATCTAGCCTTTAAAACTCTTGCCATCAGTGACGTTGGATCTTGTATTATTCTCCAACCTTGTTTAGCTAACAAGGCTTGGTTGAACCCTCCAAGTTCCCTAAATCCCATCCCCCCGGCCTTTTTAAGTCGGCACAGCTTCCTCCAATCCGTCCAATGAAATTTTTTTCCCCAAATTCCTTAGATCCCCACCAGTAATTAGGGGTGGCAAAACGAATCAACGAATCGAATTTGTATCGAATCCTAAACGAATCAAATCAAAATGTGATGGATTCGTATTCGATTTGTTTATTAAACGAATCTTAATATCATGATTCGTATTCGATTCGTTTATTAAACGAATCAAATACGAATATCCGTTTATTCGTTTAGTCAATGATATTATTTAATAAAATAATTTACCACACTTGATTTACATTAATTCATCATAAATATATACATATGAAATATGTAATTAATATATTTACTAAAAATATCTCACCAAATATCGAAAATATAACTTTTTCGATGATAATTAGCTATAATTTCTCGAATCTTAATTGAAAATTAACAAGAACTAGTAAATAAAAATACTAAAACGAATCCTAAACGAATAAACGAATCAATGAGCTTAAATTCGTATTCAATTCGTTTAATAAACGAATCGAATCGAATTGACCAATTTATTAAACGAATCCATTTTTTCAAACCAGTATTCGCTTTAAAGCGAATCGAATCGAACGAATAAACGAATCTTGACTCAAATTGCCACCCCTACCAGTAACTAGCCAATAATCTTTGTAGCTCTTCGCAAAGGCCCAGTGGAATTTTGAACACACTCATTGCAAAAGTGGGAATCGCTTGAGCCACTGCTTTGATTAGAACTTCTTTCCCTCCAGTAGAAAAAAGATTGTTGTACCAACCCTTAATTCTCTTCATCACTTTGAGCTTTAGTTCATTGAAGAAGCTCATTTTGTTTCTTCCCACCATTGACGGAAGACCCAAGTATTTCTCGTGAATGGAGACTTCTTTCGAATTGAAGATGTTTTTGATCTCTGTTGCGGCTTGCTTCTTTGTGTTAGGACTAAAGAACAGAGAGGACTTGTCGAAATTGAATACCTGTCCAGAAGCCTTGGCGTAGCAATCAAAAATCTCTTTCAAAGCGATGCAGTCTCTCGGCGAAGCCCTGGAAAAATTTAAACTGTCATCTGCAAAGAGTAAGTGGGATATGGACAGATTTCTGCTGAACCGAACTGACATTTTTGTCATGCACCATATCTTTCATAGAACTTTTTGAGGTGGGAACAACATCAACTACACTGTTTATAATATACCATTATAAATTAGAAAAACTAATCTTTATATATCAACACTGTGAAGCATGTCCCTTGGGACCGTTGTTTGGTGGTATATGGTTTATGATCTCACCTTGAGGTCATGAGTTCGAATATAGTGAGTGTTTTTTGTAAGAATCTGGGATAGTTAGGGGTTTTACCTGCTCCGTTTAAGCTCAAAAGTGATGGTTTAACTGCGGAGTTCCAACGATTCCAAAAAAAAAAAAAAAAAAATTACTGTGAAGCACATGGAAAGAATAATTTGCAAAATCCTTTCCATGGGAGACTGAACATTGTGGTATGGGGTAAAAGGGATATAGCATATGATGATTTGGGAACATGTTACTTTAAGGTCATTTTTTATGCAATTTCACGACTTTAAATGGTTAATCATTGGGATTTATTGATAGCTTATTGCAAAGTCGTATGATGATGGGTTCAATATGATTTGGTGATGCCAGCGCAGGCTTTGGAATGGTGTCCTTGAAGATGCTATTCATATTTTTCGGCATGGAAGCCTTTGCGTAACGCAAATGGGCTTTTTTTTTTGGTAATCGGTATATCCGGATCAATTTACGTGCATCTCGATTAATCTCCGGGACTTATACTTCATGCCCTCAAAAAATTTCCAATATATATCAGAATAAATCACTGACTTTTTACAATTTTTTACATCAGAGGACATGATCTCAAAAAAATACATCTAATGAGATTCGAACATTGAACTTGAGAGGGAGCAAATCATTCAAGCCGCAAATGGACTTGGTTTTGAAAAGTTTTTCAGTGTTTTTTATTTAGAATAATGTATTTTACCTCCTCAACATATTTTACTATACCTCAATTATTAATTTATCTCATTTATTTTCAGAATTATCTTTATTAAAAAAAAATTATAAAACTTTTTTTTTCTTCACTCATTGGTTCTCTCAAGTTCTTGGAAGATAAATTTTTAAATTTTTTTCTCTCACTTTCTTAAATTAATTCAAGATTTGCATAAATCAACTACACTTTTTGTGGCCAAATTAAACGACTGTGATTTTCTACAATTCTTCAACGTGAATAAACATACAAATTTTCTAGAACTCAATATTTGCCCTGCTAAATACCGTTTCATATCACAATTATTATTTCAAATCATCGAGATGTCTTTTTACATAATTATGATATTTAGACGTTGAACCTGGAAAAATTCCTTCATTAAATATATTCACTGAAAGAACTTGAGAGAGAACAACCAATGAGAGAGCATAAAAAAAAATAACAATTTAAATTATTTAATAAGTATAATTCTGTAAATAAATTAGATTAATTAATAATTTTAATTATTAATAAGGATAATAAGGATATCAATTTAAATTTTGAATTTTACGAAATTAAATTTATTTAATATTTTGAAAACAATAATATACATAAATTTTAAGACCATATTAGCGTACTTGCAGCTGCCAAATTATTCTACATTTTCTCACACTCCATAATTTGAATTCAAGTAGAAACTGCTTGAAAATCACTTGTTCTAATGTCGACGTTTTGATATAAAATATAAAATAACATGAAATTATCTACAAATAAATCAAATATGATTCCAGCAAGTAAGATCGATTTTATTGTCATTCATTACAGGTAGAGGTGGCAATTTGGGTCATGATTCGTTTATTCGTTCGATTCGATTCGCTTTAAAGCGAATACGGGTTTGAAAAAATGGATTCGTTTAATAAATGAGTCAATTCGATTCGATTCGTTTATTAAACGAATCGAATACGAATTTAAGCTCATTGAATCGTTTATTCATTTATGATTCGTTTTATTATTTTTATTTACTAGTTCATGTTAATTTTCAATTAATATTCGAAAAATTATAGCTAATTATCATAGAAAAAATAATATTTTCGATATTTGATGAGATATTTTTAGTAAATATATTAATTACATATGTATATATTTATAAAGAATTAATGTAAATCAAGTGTGTTAAATTATTTTATTAAATAATATCATGGCTAAACGAATAAACGAATATTCATATTCGATTCGTTTAATAAACGAATTGAATACGAATCATGATATTAGGATTCGTTTAATAAACGAATAGAATACAAATACATCACATTTTGATTCGATTCGTTTAGGATTCGATACAAATTCGATTCGTTAATTCGTTTTGACACCCCTAAGTCGATTGACTTTCAGGTTTGTTATTTACAAAAGTCAACAGTCTTCGTGAGTGTGTTTAGCAATAGCCCACAACATTGACAATTACTTAAAAAATTTCCTCTGTGAACTCTTATTTGGGCCGATCGTATAACAAATTGGGCTTCGATTCAGCCTTCAAAACCCGTTCTCTAAATAAAGCATTATTGGCCCGGTTTGTAATAAATAATCCCAAATTCAAATATTATTTATTAATTTTTCAAAAATTTAAAAAATCATAATTTCTTAAACCCTAGTAAGTGGAGAAAATTTACAATAGAAAAACGGAAGTACCACGTCATCCGTGTAACAATTCAATAATACATTATCACGCTTGCTAAAATATTAAAAAATAACTAAGAAAATTGATATTAAATCATACATATCATTTACTAATTTTTTTGTGATACCACGTCACCCATGTCTCTGTTGCACCAAATAATTACCACTAATAAGTGATGGTTTTGCATCTCAACTCAAATTGCAATTTAAGGTGAGAAATAATTCTATTGGTAACAAATAGTTATCTATTAAGCAGGAAAAAAAAAAAAAAAAAAAAAAAAAAGCGGAAATTATTGCAGCTTTTCATATGTTGAATTTGAAAAAAGAAAAATTAATCATTATATGTACTATAATTATTCACTTTTTAATTATTTAATATGAGTTTCACTTTGAATTTTAAACCTCTTGTATCACTCGAACTTAAGATAACATACACATTCTAAAAAATTAATCAATTTCACCTCAATTATTGATTATTGTATTTGATAAGCAATTCCTTATGTTGGAGCAACTACATACTTAGGTCAAATATATATATATATATATATATATTTACATTGTTGATCAATTTCTTTGCAAGCGATCTAGTTGCATAGGAGTCCTAAGACTGAGACAGCCTTGTAAGGTTAGAGAAGAAATTTATTAACCTTGGAACAAAGTTAGGCAGCATCATTTAGCAAATAGTATGCTTGCAATTTGATGGCAAAATGCTCCGTATACATATAGAGAGAGAGAGGAAGCACGCAACCTAATAAATTCTGGATGTGAGAGAGATTACTTGTATTATATCATGTCGTATTAATAGACGGGACAATATAAGTAATATCTCGTATATTCGTAATTTATTAAGTTGTGGTCACTTTTATTAAATACAAACTATATATATATATAGGTTATGATTGGCAAATGGACTTAATTTGGAAAAATACAGTTAAATCTTGTTTATTAATATTTTCAAGAATTTGAAAAAATTCATATTCTTAAATTTTAAATTGATACGTATTTTAAGATAATAATAATAAAAAACTTAAATTAAAATTAAAATTTTCAAACCCGACTTATTTGCCCACGTTAATATGCATAAGTACAAGGTGGAGGTGGCACCTTAATTAAACAGCCGTGCGACATTAGACAAGAATCTTGACCAAGATACATATCTGCAACTTATATTCGCCTCAGAACTCAAAAGCCTATGAATTATATATGATGATTTCTCTTACAAAAGCCATGTGATTTTTTTGAAATTAGTGTTCATATATATGATCACATGCTTTTAACTAGACCCGGCCACGGTTCCACCGGTGGAATCTTACGATTCCACTGGTTCTACGATTCCGGTTGGAACCGTAGGATTCCAACAGTAACCCTAAACCCCAACGGCTAGTAGCCGTTGGGGGAGGGCATAGACGGTAATAAAACGGTTATATTTATGGACATTTTTGGTATCAAAAAAATTCTAAAACTCTATAAATAAGATTCATTTTCATTATTTCAACACACCAAAATCTAAACTCTCTCATTTCCTACAATTCTCTTATTCTCAATCTCAATTCATACAATTCTCTTATTCTCAATCTCAATTCAATTAGTTATTATCATTCGCAATTAGTTAATTTTCTTAGTTTTCTTCATGATTTCTCAAACGAAAAATGGCAAGCTCATCTGAGAATACAATGTCAAATATGCCTACCCAAGAGAGCGGCCCTAGTGTCGGTGCACAATCACGGAGAAGAGAAGTTAAGGCTCGTTCCTCGGATGTTTTCAAAATTCATTTTCATTTGGAATGCCTAGAAGATAATACACAACGAGCAATTTGCAACTATTGTGGGGTTACCTACAAATTTTCTGGTGGATACGGCAATATGATCAAGCACCTGTAAAGACATCATCCGGTTGAACTTTAAATTGATACGACGCAAACTCAAATGGCCAGGTACGCATCATCTAGTAGAGGTACGAGTGCTGTAGATTTATTTAAATATTTTGATGTAAAAAATAGAGAAGAATTTGCGAAATTAACTTGTATGACACATCTTTCTTTAAGCTTTGGTGAAAAACTTCATTTTACTAATTATGTACATAATGCTTTAAATCCTTCTGCATGTAGAAAGACTCGAAACACAACAAAACGTCATATTTTTAAATTATATAAAGAGGATAAAATTATTTTAAATGACATATTTAAAGAGATAAAAGGTCGTATTTCTATATGTTCTGATATTTGGAGTGACCATTGGCAAACACACTCATACATGGGTGTGACTTGTCATTGGATTGATGCATCATTTACTATGCAAAAACGACTTATTGCATTTAGAGTTTTTGATGACCAACATACTGCACAAAATATTTATAGAATGATGAAGATAATTTTTGATGAATATGGTTTAGTAGATAAAATTTTAACAATTGGATTTGATAATGCATCTGCAAATACTGCATCCATCAATGATTTAAAATCCTTATGTGAACCAAATTTAAGGGGTCGATTTTTCATATTCGTTGTACATGTCATGTCCTTAACTTATGTGTTCAAGACAGTCTAAAATTATTATCACATTTCATTGATCCTATTAAAATGACACTTAATTGTATTTGGTCATATTCTCAAGTTAGGAGAGAATGAACGAAGTTTTGTAAAATAAATGGTATTAAGCCGATTAAATTTTCAAGAGATGTTCCAACACGTTGGAATTCAACTTATTTTCTTTTATGTTAAGCATTTCAATACAAAGATGCATTATGTAGTTTTTTTTTCTCAACATGTTCAAAATGTCACACTTTATCCTAGTCAATGAGATATTTGTGAAAACATTTTAGATATTTTAAAAGTTTTTAATGAAACTACTTTAACTTTTAGCGGTGTTTATTATCCAACAACACATTTATTTCTTCTTGAAGGTTTGAATATTGTTGGTGCTCTCGATGAACATGCTGAAAGTAGCGATCCTAATGATATTGTTTTGTTAGAAGCCATTACTGTTATGAAGGTAAAATGATTGAATTATTTTAGAGACATTCATTTACTTTATCTTATTGCTGTTGTTTTTGATCCTAGATTTAAATTAGAAGGTTTGAATGGTGCTTTACAAGCTTACTATGGTTATTTAGGAATGTTAGAAGAAATTGATATTACAAGAATAATGACGAAATTAAGAAATGATTTAATTGAGTTATTTAATGATTATATTGTAAGATATAACTTAGGAGCATTAGGTGAATCTAGTAGTAGCGACCCGGTAATTCAAACAAGACTTAACGCAGGGGATCGTTGGTTATTAACTTATTGCAACGAAATAAAAAAGCTAGAAATACGACAACTAATAACCCAGAATTAGATAATTATTTATCTACAAATTTCGAGTTTCCTACTGAAAGTTTAGTTAGTAAAAATTTTAAAATCCTTGACTGGTGGAACCGACATCAAAATATATATCATGTTTTATCAATTATTGCTAAAGAGATATTGACAGCACATATTTCCACCGTTGCGGTTGAGCAAGCCTTTAGCTTGGGAGACAATATATTGGAAGCTAGACGATCTTCATTACATCCAAGCACTCTAGAAGCAACAGCTTGTGTGGATGATTGGACTCGAGCTGATCTGAGACAACAAGAAGATGGCCCCGATGATTTTGAAGATTTGTTCGATAATGCATCTGCAACAACAAGTGCAAGCAGAACCGGAGCTGAAGGATCAACTGATAATGATGATTGATAATTGTAAATTTGTAAATTTATAAAGGGGAAATGTCTTAAAATTGTAATGGAACTACGTGAGCTTTGATTCCTCTCACCCCTGGAGGATACGTAGGCAACTTAAATTTTTAAAAATTTAATCTCAAGCTCTTCAATGTAATAATTTTATTTATTTATAAAATTGATCTCATTTATTTTAATTTATTTTCGAAATTAAAAAAAAAAGGTTCGGTTCAAGGTTCCGGTTCCGAAATTAAAATTGTGTGGAACCGGAAACCGGAATGTTCGGTTCGGTTCGGTTCCGAACCGGAACCGAACCGCCGGTCGGGTCTACTTTTAACAATTATTATAGATACCTAAAGCCACCTAATTACGAGTCCAAATCTTTTGTTCCATCAATTGTGTTCCACTTCGTGCTCCACCAATTAAATTTGGACAACTAATATCTCATTAAATGAGAGAACTCTGACTTTAACACTCCACCAAATTTGATGAAAGATATTAGTTGTCCAAATTTGATTGGTGGAGCACGAAGTGGAGCACCATTGATGGGACATAAGATTTGGACTCCCTAATTACCAACCTTACGTTTTGTCTAAAACATGGGTTTTAATGCTATAACATGAGCAAATTACAAACTTGAAACTCTCCTCACATTACATGTGGAATTTTAATTGATATGTTTATTGGTACAAATTTTTCACAAAGATAGAAATGAGATTTACTTCTTCTTTTTTTAAACTAGACACTCATGAGATTCCGTAAAAGTTCGAATTCAAAATCTCAAATTTATTTTGATGGGATGAGACGTACATGACTATTATTATTAGCCCTAATTTAATGGCAGAAATATATTTGTTTTTTTTTTAACTTTATTTATTTATTTATTTAAAATTCACTCACTCATGAATCTCCACATAGACTCGACTCACACCCTTAAGTGACGAGACTATCGGATCAGTGGCCCTAGTGATAGAAATGATATTTACATATACGTACACCAGTTACAAGCTTTTTATTTTTTATTTTTTAACATAACGTTATAATTTGAAGTGGAATCACCACTACAAGAATTATGGCTTTTAGCGTCCAAACATTTATCGTCGTAATTAAAATTCGACGCCAAATATCAGGCTTTTAGCGACGAAAATAATTTTCGACGCCAAATATTCAACTTTTGTCGTCGAAAAATATTCGACGCTAAATTATTTTACTATTCCAATAATTTTTGGCGCTAAATGTTATACTATTAGCGTCAAAACTATTAGTCGTCGCCAAAAACAAGACATTTAGCGTCGACTAAGTGGCGTCGCTAAAGGTTTATGAAGATTCCACCGAAAATCCTTTAATCTTTAGCGTCTAAATTTATGTCGACGCTAAATGTCTTGTTTCTAAAAATTACAACAATTAGCGTCGAATTTATTGTTTCGACGCTAAATATAGATTAAAATGCAGAATGCCACCAACCCTTCTCCCCCTCGTTTTTTCTCCCATTCTCTTCATTTTCATCATCTGAAATCTCAGAATCTGTCCTCTGCAACCTCACAACTCTCCTACAAATTTTCAATAAAATTGTAATCAATTTTCCATAAGCTAAGTCTTCTTTTATATTTCTTTATTATTTTTCAATTTTTATGATTATGTTTATTATATACTTTTTGTTAGTGGTTTATGTTAATATATGTAGATTAAGTTAATTAATTAACTAAATAGAATTTTTCTGTAAACTATTTACTTTATCAACTAAATATATATATGTATATGCTTAAATAAATAATTAATGAATTAGTAATGTTGATGAGTGTAATATGATATTTAATAATTATATTATTATATTTAGGTATTTCGCTTAAATGGATAGAAATTGGATGAGCTCGCTGGATAGATTGAGTGTTGAATATCGTAATGGAGTGTATGAGTTTATGGAAGTCGCAAAGCAACACATTGATGCAGAAGGTCGT
The DNA here is from genome assembly GCA_019454045.1 of Zanthoxylum bungeanum. Taxonomy (NCBI): domain Eukaryota; kingdom Viridiplantae; phylum Streptophyta; class Magnoliopsida; order Sapindales; family Rutaceae; genus Zanthoxylum; species Zanthoxylum bungeanum. The sequence goes on along the minus strand of SKCR01021728.1, from coordinate 39,769 downwards.
GTTCGGTGTCCATGTGAAAATTGTTTGAATAGGAAAAGGAAACGGTTAGATGAAGTTCATAATCATTTATACATGCCAGAAATATCACCAACTTACCATACGTGGATTTATCACGGTGAGCAGTATCATTCTCAGTCAAGGTTTATTGATTCCGGTGAAGGGAGCAGTAGTTACAATCAACCTGTAAACGATGAGATAACCGATGCTTTTCATGACTTACAAGGTCCACAACTTGGTCATAGTGTCAGTGGAGACATGCCAGTGTTAAATGGAAATGATCAAAATTTATTTAGTGAACTACTTGATGAGGCAAAAAAAATTCCATTTGAAGGTGCTGGAATGTCGATCTTGAATTTCGTTGTGAAATTATTACACATTAAAGTGATCAACAGAATGACCAACAAAAGTATTGATATGATGCTAGAGTTACTGGGCCAAATGTTACCGGTTGGAAGCGAATTGCCTAAGTCATACTACGAGGCAAAGAAAATGTTGCGTGATCTGGGAATGAGGTACGAATCCATTCATGCTTGTAAGTATGATTGTGTATTATTTCGTACCGAGTATGAATCACTTGAATATTGTCCGATATGTGGTGAAGTCGGTACAAAGTCCATGGTACGGGGAAGAAAGTGCCTCAAAAGATATTGCGATATTTCCCTTTAACGCTCAGGCTGCAGAGATTGTTCATGTCACGACACACAGCGACTGACATGATGTGGCATCATGAAAAGATGATCGGTGCAGAGGGCATACTTAGACATCCTGCGGATGGAACCGAGTGGAAGGAATTTGAGGACATATACCCTCGTTTCGCTGAGGACCCCCGTAATGTCAGGTTAGGTCTTGCCTCTGATGGTTTTAACATATTTGGGAATATGTACAACTCTTATAACATGTGGCCCGTTATTGTTTTTCCATATAACTTACCTCCATGGAAATGTATGAAGGATTCGTTCATGTTTATGTCATTGTTTATCCCTGGTCCACGTTCCCCTGGTAAAGATATGAATATTTACTTGAGACCATTGATCGAGGAGTTACAAACATTATGGAATGTGGGTGTGTATACCTATGATGCAGCTTCCGAGCAGTATTTTCAGATGCATGCCGCATTATTATGGACCATTAATGATTTTCCAGCTTATGGTTCATTATCTGGATGAAGCACTAAGGGATACATGACATGTCCAGTTTGTGCGGGTCAAACATCTTCACAACGATTACGGAATAAAATAGGATACACAGGGCACATGAGATTTCTTGAGTTGAGTCATCCTTGGTGGATGAGTAAATTATTTAACGGTCAACATGAACCTCAGAGTATGCCCAGTCCATTGTCTGGATTCGACATACTTTGCCAACATCAACATCTCAGAGACAGCACACCAGGTAAACATCCTAATAATAGAGATAAAAATCGAAAACGCTTACCTGAAGAGTTGAATTGGACAGGAAAAAGTATTTTCTTTGAGTTAGAATATTGGAGGACTCTGAGTTTGCAACATAATTTGGATGTAATGCATATAGAAAAAAACATTTGTGAGAGTTTAGTGGGCACACTATTCAATATTCCGGGTAAGACAAAAGACACTGTAAATGCTAGATTGGACCTACAAGATCTTAGAATTCGTAGTGAATTGCATTTACAAGTCACTTCTCAAGGTCTTATTAAGCCACCTGCTAGTTATGTGCTCACTCAATTAGAGAGAAAATCATTTTGTGATTGGCTGAAAATGGTTAAATTCCCTGATGATTATGCATCGAATATTGGGCGTTGGGTCAGAGATGATACAATAACGGGATTAAAGAGTCATGATTGTCATGTGCTTCTCGAGATTCTCCTTCCTATTGGCATTCGACCTTATCTCCCCCCGAATGTATGCGACGTCGTACTTGATCTATGTGGCTTCTTTAAACAATTATGTTAGAGGAAATTAACCACAACTGTTATTGACGAACTTGAGCGAGGAATCGTGATAATCCTATGCAAGCTGGAGTGAATTTTGCCACTCATTTTTTTATGTGATGGTACATCTGGCCGTGCATTTACCGGCTGAAGCTAGAAAGGGAGGTCATGTCCATTACAGATGGATGTATCCCACTGAGAGGTACTATATATATACAGTTTTAAATATTACATTCTTAAATTTTTACTGTGCATTGAATTTAGTTTTAATGCAAACTTGTTGTCATATCCGCGGGCTTTGGGAGATTACAAACAATATTGAAAAACAGGCGCGCCCTGAAGGGTCAATAGCTGAAGCTATTGTAATAAGTGAAGCAATACCATTTTGTTCGATGTACATGTTGTTGGGATGTATGCCCTAGAGCTACATGTGATGTAAACGGCTTCATGCGTTTAGAAATAAAAGGATGCATTATTCATTTATCTAATTGTTTTTTCAATATCGCATATTATATATCTTCATAAATACCGTAGATTACTTATGTACCTTTAGACTTGGTGTATGAACGTCATGCACCAGAGGATTTAAGACTGAAGTTAGTAATCCTAATAGTCCATAGAGAGCAAACAAACCGGGTACTTTGTTTGTGGTTTATCTATAGCTGCGGTCCATTTTATATTTGGATGACGATCTTAATCCGGATCATCCATGTAGAGACATGAGAATGAAGGCACCTTATATGATGTGATCATATAGGACTGGGCCTATATAGAAATGACATTCTTATAATATCCGTTAAACAAGAAAGTCATTTCGATCTACTTGATGGTCATATATGGATTGATCTTAATCCTAAGTATACTACGAACTCCTGCATGACGGTTGTGTCCTTTGATTTACAAGGTGAGGTTGGTGTTGCAATCCCAACCAATAACTACGTACTTTGGGGGCATAGTCTGTTATGTAGCTGGGAACGTTTTACATAGACATGGAATTCACTCCTTCTTACGAGAAGTAGATGAGTATCTCTCTTAAGGGTAGATTCGGTACTTGAACGATTTGAGCGCTCAAGTCTTTCTTTTACAAATAGAAAGATTAATATTCATAACAGTTATGAATAAATCGTTCATTAGAGAATCAATGGTACTTAAAGTAAAAATAATTAGAGGGGTATAACGGACATTATGACCCGGCTCTAATTACGAGATATTCGTGAAGGATCAATTCGTATGCAATGACTATATCGGTGGACACCGACTTGGTTCGGCTTAATATTTCATCTACGACAACGAGAGTGTAACTTCGGGTTTTTAGTGGAATAACCCGGAGTTAATAATTCAGAATATTTAATTAAGAGCTTAATTAATATTTCAAGATTATTGGAGCTCAGAACCGTAGGTCCACTTGGTCCCCGTGCTAGCTCGATTTACTATAGCGGAGCTAATATAATTGGATGGTCCAATTATATACTCACAAAAGGAATAAATATTATTAATATGATTGATAATAATTATATCACACATGAGACTTTATATTAAAAGTTATATAAAGTATTAATAATTATATATGATAATTATTAAATTAGAATATTAAATTATATATGATATAATTTAATAAGGCTAAGAATTATTACCAAGGTATGATTCCTTATTGGATAAGGAATATGATTTGTTTGTTTGGGAAACAAAAATCAAATCTTAATTAAAACCCCTCCTTGGCCGAAATTCCTAGTCTTTTATTAGGAATATGATTTGTTTGTTTAAGAAACAAAAATCAAATCCTTATTACCCTACCATGGCCGAAAATTAAGAGTCCAAATAGGAGTAGGATTTGTTTATTTTTGGAAGCAAAAATCAAACAAGGAATCCTATACCCCATGGCCGAATTCCATAGAGATTGGGAGACTAGTTGTTGATTTTTTTTATGAAACAAATTAACCATAAGTATAAAAGATAAATTATGATTTATTTTTAATAAACAAGTGATTAGAAACCCTAGCCTCCATCTCATTCTCTAAGCTCTCAAGAGTTGAGAATTCTTTTCGGTGTGTGTGATTATTCTCTAAACCGTTTAGAGATTAATTTGTGAGTGAAGCCCACACTACCCTCCGTTAGTGTCGAGACATAGTTCATAAGACCTCGTGACGTTGGAAAACATCCCTAAATTCCCCCTACAAGTTACGGCAATTTCCCCCTGAAACCTTGTGATTTGTGCAACTTCAGGGTTCCTCAGGGAGCTCCGTTTTGTTTGTTTTTCATTCGGGTTGTTGGGAAACACTTTAGGACAATTTTAGGGCTGTATTAGGATTGATTTTTGAAGAAAAATCAGATCTGAAATTGGGCAGTAAGGTGCGCAAAACAGGGCAGAAAACAAGTGCAGTTCGCGTGTATAGCGGGTCCAAAACAGTCCGCTATTTCACTGCAGTTTGAGGGACTGTTCGGGGACTGTTTCGGGGCTATTCCGGAGCTGAAAGTTTGTCCAAAACATCAGTGAAATCACTGGTAAAGTTCGGCCAAAGCAAGGGAAGAGCAGAAAAATTTTTCAAGTTCGGTCTGTGAGCCTAATCGTTTCCGCTGCGCGAGGGAAAGCGTTTCCTACAATTGGCATCAAGAGCGAGGTTGAAAAGTACTCTTAACCCTTCACTTTTTCATTTAAAGTTTCTGTTTTAATATTTTTATATGAGTTATAAATATGATATGCATGTTTAGATGAGTGGGCACATTGTGATATTCATGTGATGAATGGTTTTGTTATTTCATGTGATGAATGGATTTTGCATTGGTCGTAAATTTTTCTGGCTCTTATTTTTGTAGTTGGTTTTGATTTTGGGATGTAAGGCCATAAGGCCATTGTTTATATTTGTTGTAATTTTAATTTTCAATGTAAAGTTTCAATTCTTTGTTTGGGAGCACCGAAGTCGCAAAGAGAGCCAACACCACTTTGGAGCGGGATTTGAAGGCCAAGGATGCCTTGGTGAATCTTTTGTACTAATTAGATTAGTATAGGAAAAATAAGAGCCCGGTCAATGCAAAATAATTTTTATTATGTTATATGTATGTTTATTTCGAATTGTTTGAATAACATGTCATATAGCCTAGGTGCCAACTCGTGCATTTTACTTGCCATAACATGTCATAGATGCATTATCATTATAGACATAAAATTATGATTTTATGTAATTTAAAATGTTTAAGTTAGAAAATGATATGCATTGAAATCATTAATTAGATTAATGGGAATAAGTGTCTAAAACTTGAATTCTAATATATTGGACTTAATTGGTTCATAATAATTCCATTGGTATATAGGATGGAAACCCGAATATAAATTCCATAGCCGATTCCGTATGGACGGAATATGGTCTGCACTCGGGATACAATTCCACGTACCATTGAATTTTATAACGCACTAAGATTTATTAAAATGTTTAATTAAAATTTTGACCATTTAGAATTTCATGATTTTAGACTTTTAAGTGCCTAGTATTTTAAGGGTTAAAATATTTTAGCTCACTTATACCACTCTAATTAAATTAGTTTAATAGAGTAAAACTGTTAGTAAAGACTAATAGAATATTAGTGACACAATTTTAATAGTTAAAATTGATTAGCTCACTTATGACAAACTAGTGTAAATAACAATTATGATTTAGCGCCATTAGTTTATTCACACTAGTTAAAATAAAATATTAGATATTTTAGATAAAACCTTATATTTAAAATAGTAAGTGGGAGAGGGATATACGACAATACATCCCACGATCTCCGTTGTTAGTCCAAAAACGTGAGATTTAAAAGGCGCCTCGAGACGGCTTTGTTTTCGTCCCCCTACGGATGGTGTCCATTTTAGGTCAATATCAAGTTTGGGTTCCGAAAGGATAGAGATTCTAGATGTATCTTGTGAAGTGACCTACCCTACGGCGGCACTTCACTCGTTAAGTCAAAGAATCCCGAAACGGCGGTTACACTCACAAAGGAATAATTAACTGTTAATGAAATTCCTTGATCAAATAAAACGGTAGTTGTTTAATATAGGAATAAGAGTTATTCCCGCATATATTAAAACAGCTGAGATTGTCTCAATATATCATGCGAGTACTTGACCTACCCTACGGCGGCACTTACTTGTGGGATGATAGATCTCCGTGGCATAGTAATTCTTTTAGGTTTCTTATTCATTATTCATGGTTCATGCATCATGTTTAATTTTATGCCAAAATTCTTTGATGATTTTAATATGCGATGAATGAATGTTAAATGCATGTTTATTTTATTTTCAGCCATGGTTTCTCCAATTATTTCCATTCTCTCAAATGATAAGTTGACCGGAGAAAATTATGTAAAATGGAAAAGTAACATGAACGCTATCCTTGTCTGTGAAGACCTAAAGTTTGTCCTGACGGAGGAATGTCCTCCTGAGCCAGCCAGAAATACTGGCCAAGCTGTGCGCGATACCTATCAGAAATGGGTCGCAGCAAATGAGAAAGCCTGCTGCTACTTGCTTGCAGGGATGTCTGAGGTTCTTGCTGCAAAGCATGAACCTATGGCTCTAGCATCACAGATGATTGAGTCATTGCAGGGCATGTTTGGGCAACATTCGGAGCGTCAACGCCATGAGGCCATGGTCTCAGCGATGACTGCTAGGATGAAGGATGGGACATCAGTCCGAGAGCATGTCTTAAGGATGATGACTTATCTCAATACTGCTGAAACCCATGGAGCTCGTATTGACGAGCGTAGCCAGGTGACCATGATCATGGAAACTCTTCCGAAGAGTTTCTTGCAGTTTAAGAGCAACTATGTTATAAACAAGTTGACTTTTACTTTGACCCAACTGCTAATGAGCTCACCCATTACGAGTCCATGCTGGTGGATCCTCGTAAATCCAGTGCAGAGGCAAATGTTTCCGAATCTTCTAAATCTGCAAAGAAGAAGAAGAAAGGCATTGGAAAGGCTAAAGGTAAAGCCATAAAAAAGAAGAACAAGAAAGGCTCCAAAGATTCCAAGCCCAAAGGAAAATGTTTCTATTGCGACAAGAATGGGCATTGGAAAAGGAACTGTCCTAAATACCTTGCTGAGTTGAAGGAGAAAAAGGAAACAGGTAAATATGATTTACTCGTTATTGAATCTCTATTAGTGGAGGATGACAAATCCGCTTGGATTATTGATTCCGGGGCCACTAACCATGTTTGTTCTTCTTTACAGCTACTTGATTCATGGAGGGACCTTGCTGAAGGTGACTACACCATGAGAGTCGGGACAGTGGATGCCGTTTCAGCAAGAGCAGTTGGAGTTTCTAGTTAAAGTTTTATTAATAATAGTTATTTAAATTTGAACGATGTGTTATTCATTCCTGGTTTCCGCAGGAATCTGATTTCTTTTTCTAGACTTATGGATGATGGTTATTCTATTTCTTTTAATAGCAATTTGGTTATTATTGGTAGAAATGGATTGACTATATGCACAGGAAACTCAGAAAATAAATTGTATGTGTTAAGACCGTTAACGCATAAGTCACTGCTCAACGCTGAAATGTTTAAGGTTGAAAAACCAAAAACGAAACGGCAAAAGATTTCTCACGATGACACATATCTATGGCATCTTAGACTTTGTCACATCAACCTTGACCGAATAAATAGATTGATAAAGGACGGAGCCTTAAACCAGTTAAAGCTCGGGACTTTACCAGTTTGTGAGTCCTGTCTAGAAGGAAAAATGACCAAGAGACATTTTTTTGGAAAAGGTATAAGAGCCAATCAACCACTAGAGCTAATACATTCGGACGTTTGCGGACCGATGAATATAAAAGCTCGAGGTGGTTATGAATACTTCGTCACATTCATTGACGACTATTCAAGATATGGGTATGTCTACCTAATGCATCACAAATCAGATACCTTTGAAAAGTTCAAAGAGTATCGTGCTGAGGTTGAGAACCAATTAGGTAAGACAATCAAAACTCTACGATCAGATCGTGGAGGAGAATACCTCGACAGAGAATTCGAGGAATTCTTAGTTGAGCACGGGATAGTATCCCAGCTCACAGCACCTGGAACACCACAATAAAATGGTGTTGCAGAAAGGAGAAATCGAACTCTACTAGACATGATGAGATCTATGTTTAGTTATAGCTCACTACCTAGTTCATTATGGGGATATGCACTTCAAACCGCAATGTATATCCTTAATGTAGTTCCATCTAAGTCTGTTCCTAAGACTCCCTTAGAGTTGTGGAATGGTCATAAAACTAGTTTACGACATTTCCGCATATGGGGGTGTCCAGCACATGTGCTGAAGAATAAGACTACAAAGCTGGAACCACGTTCTCAGGTGTGCCTATTTGTAGGCTACCCGAAGGAAACTAGGGGAGGATTCTTCTACAGTCCCGATGATAACAAAGTGTTTGTATCGACAAATGCTACGTTTCTAGAGGAGGACTACATGAGGAAGTTCAAACCTTGTAGTAAAATGTTACTCGATGAGTTACTTACTAGTTCGACCAGCGCGCCATCGTCAATAAAAGTTGACAAATACATAGCACCTTCGACATCTGATAGTTAGATACTTCCAAGTCAGAATGATCTACCACCCAGACGTAGTGGAAGGGTTGTACGACAACCTGATCGCTACTTAGGGGTTGGAGAGGCACAAGTTGTCGCCTCCAGCGATGGTGTAGATGATCCATTGACCTACAGTAGTGCAATGGATGATCCTGACAAAGAAGAATGGCTCAAAGCCATGAACCTGGAGATGGAGTCGATGTACTCCAACTCAGTCTGGGAACTTGTAGACCAACCTGATGGAGTGAAGCCCATAGGTTGCAAGTGGATCTACAAGAGGAAGAGGGGATCAGATGGGAAGGTACAGACCTTCAAAGTTAGACTAGTGGCCAATGGTTGTACCCAGAAAGAGAGAGTTGACTATGAGGAAACTTTCTCGCCAGTAGCTATGCTAAAATCCATCCGCACACTTCTATCCATAGCCGCATATTATGACTATGAAATCTGGAAAATGGACGTCAAGACTGTATTCTTGAATGGCAATCTTGATGAAAGTATCTATATGATACAACCAGAAGGGTTCACCGCCCAAGGTCAAGAGTAAAAAGTTTGCAAACTGCAAAGGTCCATTTATGGACTCAAGCAGGCATCTCGATCTTGGAATATAAGATTTGATACAACGATCAAGTCTTATAATTTTGAGCAAAATGTTGATGAGCCTTGTGTATACAAGCGCGTCATTGACGGGAATGTGGTTTTTCTTGTTTTATACGTTGATGACATCTTACTTATTGGGAATGATGTAAGAATATTATCAGACGTAAAAACATGGCTAGCTGAGCAATTCCAAATGAAAGATTTGGGAAATGCAAGTTATGTTCTTGGGATCCAAATACTTCGAGATCGCAAGAAACGACTGTTAGCTATGTCTTAGGCATCCTACATCGACAAGATTCTTGTGCGATTCGGGATGCAGAATTCCAAGAAAGGCAATCTGCCTTATCGGCATGGAATTCATTTGTCGAATGAACAATCTCCTAAGACACCTCAAGTCGTTGAGAAAATGAGACATATCCCATACGCCTCAGCAGTTGGTAGTCTCATGTATGCCATGTTATGCACGAGACCAGACATCTGTTTTGCAGTGGGAGTAGTCAGTAGGTTTCAGTCAAATCCATGATTGGATCACTGGGTGGATGTGAAACACATTCTCAAATATCTAAAGAGAACGAGAGATTATATGCTAGTATATTCTGGAGAGGATATGATCCTAAGAGGATATACAGATTTTGATTTTCAGACAGATGTCGATTCCAGGAAATCAACATCTGGATCAGTGTTCACCCTAGGTGGTGAGGCTATTGTTTGGCGGAGTACAAAGCAATCTTGCATTGCTGACTCCACCATGGAGGCTGAATATGTAGCGGCTTGTGAAGCAGCTAAAGAAGCAGTCTGGCTCTGTAAATTATTGGGAGATCTGGAAGTTGTTCCAGATATGGATAAACCACTCACTCTCTATTGCGATAATAGTGGAGCAGTGGCAAACTCCAAAGAACCAAGAAGCCATAAGAGGGGAAAGCATATAGAGAGGAAATACCATCTCATCAGGGAGATAGTGCAGAGAGGCGACATTATCGTCACAAAGATTGCATCCGCAGAGAACCTTGTTGATCCGTTTACAAAGACCTTGCCGGCTAAAGTGTTTGATGGTCACATAGATGGTCTAAGTTTGCGAGACATGTCCCATTTGCTCTAGTGCAAGTGGGAGATTGTTGGGATGTATGCCCTAGAGCTACATGTGATGTAAACGGCTTCATGCGTTTAGAAATAAAAGGATGCATTATTCATTTATCTAATTGTTTGTTCAATATCGCATATTATATATCTTCATAAATACCGTAGATTACTTATGTACCTTTAGACTTGGTGTATGAACGCCATGCACCAGAGGATTTAAGACTGAAGTTAGTAATCTTAAATAGTCCATAGAGAGCAAACAAATCGGGTACTTTGTTTGTGGTTTATCTATAGCTGCGGTCCATTCTATATTTGGATGACGATCTTAATCCGGATCGTCCATGTAGAGACATGAGAATGGAGGCACCTTATATGATGTGATCATATAGGACTGGGCCTAGATAGAAATGACATTCTTATAATATCCGTTAAACAAAGAAAGTAATTTCGATCTACTTGATGGTCATATATGGATTGATCTTAATCCTGAGTATACTACGAACTCCTGCATGACGGGTTGTGTCCTTTGATTTACAAAGGTAAGGTTGGTGTTGCAATCCCAACCAATAACTACGTACTTTGGGGGCATAGTCTGTTATGTAGCTGAGAACGTTTTACATAGACATAAATTCACTCATTCTTACGAGAAGTAGATGAGTATCTCTCTTAAGGGTTGATTCGGTACTTGAACGGTTTGAGCGCTCAAGTTTTTCTATTACGAATAGAAAGATTAATATTCATAACAGTTGTGAATAAATCGTTCATTAGAGAATTAATGGTACTTAAGGTTAAAATAATTAGAAGGGTATAACGGACATTATGACCCGGCTCTAATTACGAGATATTCGTGAATGATCAATTCGTATGCAATGACTATATCGGTGGACACCGACTTGGTTCGGCTTAATATTTCATCTACGGCAACGAGAGTGCAACTTCGGGTTTTTAGTAGAATAACCCGGAGTTAATAATTCTGAATATTTAATTAAGAGCTTAATTAATATTCGAGATTATTGGAGCTCAGAACCGTAGGTCCACTTGGTCCCCGTGCTAGCTCGATTTACTATAGCGGAGCTAATATAATTGGATGGTCCAATTATATACTCACAAAAGGAATAAATATTATTAATATGATTAATAATAATTATATCACACATGAGACTTTATATAAAATTTAATATAAAGTATTAATAATTATATATGATAATTATTAAATTAGAATATTAAATATATATGACATTAATTTAATAGGCTAAGATTATTATCAAGGTATGATTCCTTATTGGATAAGGAATAGGATTTGTTTGTTTGGGAACAAAATCAAATCCTAATTAAAACCCCTCCTTGGCCGAAATTCCTAGTCTTTTATTAGGAATAGGATTTGTTTGTTTAAGAAACAAAAATCAAATCCTTATTACCCTACCATGGCCGAAAATTAAGAGTCCAAATGGGAGTAGGATTTGTTTATTTTTGGAAGCAAAAATCAAACAAGGAATCTTATACCCCTTGGCCGAATTCCATAGAGATTGGGAGACTAGTTGTTGATTTGTTTTATGAAACAAATTAACCATAAGTATAAAAGATAAATTATGATTTATTTTTAATAAACAAGTGATTAGAAACCCTAGCCTCCATCTCCTTCTCCAAGCTCTCAAGAGTTGAGAATTCTTTTCGGTGTGTGTGATTATTCTCTAAACCGTTTAGAGATTAATTTGTGAGTGTAGCCCACACTATCCTCCGTTAGTGTCGAGACATAGTTCGGAAGACCTCGTGACGTTGGAAAACATCCCTAAATTCCCCCTACAAGTTGCGGCAATTCCCCCCTGAAATCTTGTGATTTGCGCAACTTCAGGGTTCCTCAGGGAGCTCCGTTTTGTTTGTTTTTCATTCGGGTTGTTGGGAAACACTTTAGGACAATTTTAGGGTTGTATTAGGATTGATTTTTGAAGAAAAATCAGATCTGAAATTGGGCAGTAAGGTGCGCAAAACAGGGCAGAAAACAAGTGCAGTTGCATGTATAGCGGGTCCAAAACAGTCCGCTATTTCACTGCAGTTCGAGGGACTGTTCGGGGACTGTTTTGGGGCTATTCCGGAGCTGAAAGTTTGTCCAAAACATCAGTGAAATCACTGGTAAAGTTCGGCCAAAGCAAGGGAAGAGCAGAAAATTTTTTCAAGTTCGATCTGTGAGCCTAATCGCTTCTGCTGCGCTAGGGAAAGCGTTTCCTACACATGCAGAATATTGAAACTCATTTTAATCGTCGGCCACGAAACTATGATGGAGATGCAAGTAATTCGCAAGATATCACAGTGTTCCGTCAAAATTGCAGACCATTTGGAGCAGTAGGTGTCAAATTACTAACCCTTCAGGAAGTTCAACGTGCGCATTGGTTTATATTGAGTAATTGTGATGAAGTGCAACCGTATTTAACGTAAGTTTTTCTGGTGCATAACCATAGTATTTTTGCCATACATTAACCTAACTCATTTTTTGTAGGCAACATCTAACAATGCTACAATGTGGTGGTGACCATAACGTTGATGAAACACACAAAAAAGAATTTCCTAAATGGTTTGAGACAACTGTAAGGCCTAACATTTTATATTTATTTTTATCCTAACATTAAATATTTCAGTTTTTTATATTAACACATCTATTTCTCTCATTGTTAGATTAAGAACCAAGTGCAAAATGGTCAATTGGACTCGTCATCCTCGTTGGTTTCTTTGGCTTATGGGCCTCAAAAACAGGCTTATGAATACAGTGGATGCATTGTCAACGGAGTTAGATTTCATACCGAACAGCGAGATGTTACTCACGTGACTCAGAATTATGGAATTGTAGTCCAAGGAGAACACAGCTCAGATCTTATTGACTTCTACGGAGTGTTGCAATCGGTCATTGAGTTGATATACCGACCCCGACGACATATTGTGCTATTCGACTGTAAGTGGTTTGACACAAATGCCAGAAAGAGGAGAATTCAAGTTAGTAATCATCTAACGTCAATTAATGTTCTACGTTTTTGGTACAAGAATGATCCATACATTTTTTGTACCCAAGCACGTTCAATGATATATATCTGATCCAAAGTTAGGAACTGGATGGATGTTGGTAGAAAAGTTACAACATAAGGGGCATTTGGGACACGCATGAGAAAGATAGAGTTGACATATCAGATGAAACACAAGAAGTCTCTGGCAACTTCGAAGTTCCTGAACATATATTTTATGGACCAACTGTCACCGTTCCTGAAAATATCACATTAACACGAGATATTATAGACGTTGAGATAATTCCTCATTATGAAGTGAGCGTTGAAGTAGCAAGTGAAGAAGAATTTGACACTGAAGATGACTTCGATTCCAGTCACGAATCCTCAAATACCGAAGATAATAGTGATTAATGAAGTTAGTGTATTTTGTGATTGATGAATAATTTTCTGGATTATAATGTATGGTTGTTGTTTTTAATTATTATTTAAATATGGTTGAAAGATTGTCGTAATTATTAATAGTATAATTATCATATAATTGTTATTATTATTTTTAATGGTAGACATTTAGTGTCGAAATATAATAGTCGACATTAAATGTTAGACATTTAACTTCGAAATAAGAATCGACGCTAAATGACAGATATTTAGCATCGACTATTATATTTCGACGCTAAATGTTATACATTTAGCGTCGAAAAGTCTTATCGACGCTAAATGTCTAACATTTAGCGTCAATTTATTTAATTTTGATGCTAAATAAAAAAAATTAAATTTCCGGAAAAATAACCCTAAATTTTTAATAAGCCGCCAACTTTTTAGCGTCGAAATTATTTACTTTTGGCGTCGAATAATTTCGACGCTAAATATCCATTAAATCCTTAAAACCAATGTCTTCTTCTTTCTCGGCTCAGACGTCCAAAATCAAATATTTCTCTCTACATTCTTCTTCTTTCTCGGCTCCAACCACTCTTCTTCAGCAAATTCATAGACTTTACAGGTAAGTCTCATATAAATGAAATTTAAGTTTAAGTTTAAGTTTAAGTAATAGTATCAAAGATTTTATTGAAGATGACGAACGTTGTGCGATTTGTTTTGAGGACTATTTGATGATGATGATGATGATGATCAGTAGTAGTAGTTCAGGATCAGATTCATGGATGATGATGATGATCAGTAGTAGTAGTAGTAGTTCAGGATCAGATTCATTTGATGATGATGATGAAGGGGTGTGGCTGGTGAAGGTGAGAACAGCAGCAATTTGCTGCTGTTTTGGGTGGTGGCAGAGGGAAGTATGAATCTTGAGGGTTAGTTTTGTGGGGTCTGTGTGTTTGAATTGGTCGGTTGGAAGGGGCTGTTGATTGTTTGTTGAGTGAGAGAGAGCCAAATGAAAACGAAAGGTGAGTGTGTGAGAGGAGAGAGCAGTCTTAGGGTTTGTGTTTTTGTGTCTCGAATGAGAGGGGAGGCTGCTAAGTCTTGTGATACAATAACAAGTTTATTTGTTTGTTGCTGAATGATTGTAATCAAAAGGAGAGAGCGTGTGAGTGCCGTGAGGGACTAGAAGAGCTTAAGGGTTTGGAATTGCATGGCTTGTAGTGAATTTGGCGTTGTTTGCTTGTGGCTATGTGAGTGAGAGCTTTGTAAATTTTTGTTTGTGATTCTTGTATGTGAGTGAGATTTAGGTGAGCGAGAGAGGGAAGGCCAAGGCCGAGAAAATTCTGATTAACATTAAATTTTGGAATGTGTTTGGTTTGGTTAAGTTTAGTTTGGTTTGGTTTGGTTTTGTAATATAATGTTCATACATATACTATAAAATGCATGTGTTTGGTTTGTTCTATTACATTCAAAACACATGAAACTCTTGTATTTTTGCAGATGGCACCGGGCAATCGCAGACGGGCTAATGCGACTCCATCTACATCAGCAAGGACAACTGGCCATGGTGGAGTCTCTGCTAGCACAGGTGAGTCCAGTACAGCGAAGGGTCGAGGACGCACCCGTGGCCTGGGGTTGTCTAAGTACGTTAAGACTCACAGTCGTATCCGGATTGAGATATCAGATGATGGACACAGTCAAGTCGGACAACATAATTCAGCGTTTAATACAGCCATATGAGTTGTAGCTCGATATGAAGCTCCCCAAAACTACGTTTCTTAGAGAAAGATACCGTGGGAGACGAAAATCAACCAGCTATTCTCTTCGCTACTTGTAAGTTTTTGATATTGTTTGTTAGTTAACATTTTTATTTTATACTTATTTTTACTCGGTTGCTATTCATGTAGGAGTGGTTCGACTTCGATCTGACCAAAGTGAATGTCCAACAATATATTGACTACCACATGGGGAAAAGTTATAAAGATTATAGGACAAAAGTCCTGAAACCAATATTCGACGAACATGAACCTTCAGATGCTCCACAACACAAGCCTGATTTTATAGAGGAGCAAGACTGGACATTCTTATGTGAGCTTTGGTCTACCAAAAAACACGAGGTAAATTTTGAAATAAACGGAAATTTATAATTGTCTTTGTTTTCGGTACTTACATTGTTGGTAAATGCAGGATAAATGTCACGCAAATGCGGAAAATCGAAGTCACTTGCGTTTTAACCACCGTGGAGGTTCGAAGCCATTTATCCAACATCGTGCCGAACATTCTGAGGTAAATATATCCTATCGTAAAATTTAACAGTTCATTGGTTTTACTAATGTGGAATAATATTGAATTTAATTTCTGTTTATAACAGAGTAACACAGGTGAGGTGCAATCATTTCCAGATTTTTTCCGTGTGACGCATTACAATGAGAGAAAGAAATGGATAAATGAAGAAGCTGAACGCTGTTATGTAAGTTTCAGTTTTTAAAATAAAATAATTAATATTATATATATATTAATTTTTTTTCTCAAATTCTAATATTAACTTATTTTTTGAAACATAACGAAATGATGGAACTCCAACATCAAACTCAGGAGACAGGGTCCGACACTCCGACCCGATACCAGATGAGCAGTTGTCGCAATTGGTTTTCAAGAATCAGACAGCTTACAACGTTGGCCTTGACACTCGTAAGAAGCCGACGTCATCAGCACGTAGTACTGTTAATTCAGAAAATGCCTCTCTTCGAGACGAGTTAGCCACCACCCGAGACGAGCTGAAGCAGACTAAGGACGAGCTACAACAGGTCAAGGTGGACCACGAGAAGAAGATGGAGCATCTCGAACAGCAAATGATGGTTTTCCGTCAGATGTTGGAGGCCTCAATCAGTCAGGGTGCATCGGCCTCGAGCGTCCCCCATCACAGCAGCAATAAATTTTATATTTGGTTTTGTATGAACATTTTGAACAAATAGTTTTAATATAATATGTTTTTTTTCTAAAAAAAATTGAATATAATAATTATTATAATATTTCGTAATTCTGTTATTAATCAGAAATTTTTTTCAATTAAATTAAATATTAAATCAATTATTTTAGACTAAAAAGAAGTAAATTAATAATTTTTTAAAAAAACAAATTTTTTTAACTATTAGCGTCGAAACAGTCGAAGCCAAAAGATTGCTTTTGGCGTCGAACATTTCGACGCTAATAGTTACAAGAAAATAGCCGCAGTAAGTATACATATATTAATTTTTTAATATACTCTAGCGTCGAAATTTTTCGACGCTAAAAGTTAAACTTTTAGCGTCGACTTATTTCGTCGCCAAATATAACCTATAGTGTTAGAAAATTTAATTTAGCGTCGAACAAAATTGGGCGCCAAATACAGTCTTTAGCGTCACAATTATTTAATTCGACGCTAAAAGTTATTATCGTCGACATTTCAGCGTCCACTTTTTGCGTCTGATTATTTCGACGCTAATAATATTTTTCGTCGAAAATATGGTTTTTGGCGTCGATTTATTTCGACGCTAAAGGGTATAATTTTTGTAGTGCACACTGATATATTCTGTTGTATAAACTATAAAGATATATATATATATATATATATATATATATATATATATATATATATATATATATACACACACACACATATATGCATGCATACATGCATACATACATAGTAAATTGTTTGTCATATTTAAAGACTTATTTTCACAACAAAAAATAAATAAGGTCTTAAGCGTCGAAAAATATGGACGCTAAAGTATAAAATTTTGACGCTAAAGGTTATTAACGTCGAAAATTTTCGACGCTAAAACGTGGACGAGAAAGACAATTAGCGTCGAAATAAACAATTTCGACTCTAAAGTACAACATTTTGCGTCAAAAATATTTCGACGCTAAAACACGTATTTGACGATGAATATTTTCGACGCCAAAATGTTGACCTTTAGCGTCGAATATTTCAATGCTAAATGGTATAAGAAAATTATTATTATAAATTAATTTCAAACTGATTTCATTATAAAATAAATTAAATTTGTTATACAAAATTATTACGAATTTGTTATTAAAAAATTATAATAATGATATTTTTTTTGATATAAAAATAAAATTATAAATTTATCACTAAAAAATAATATAAAATAATAAACAAAATGATAAAATATATTTTTCTATATATTTTCTCCATCTTCACTTTCATATTTTTCATCTTCACTTTCATTTATTTTTCATTTTCTTCACTATCTTCATTTTCACCATTTCTTCATCTTCATAATCCCCTAAAAAAAATAGATGTTAATATAAAATACAAAAAAATCAAACTAACTTAAGGAAAAAAGAATTTTAGAGAGAAAATAAGAGTATGAGAGAAAGAAATTGAGAATATGAGAAATGAAAGAGCAAATGAATTTATAGGGAAACAATAACATTTAGCGACGAAATAGACTTTCGTCGCTAAATGTCCTCAAATAGCGGGAATTATTTCTGCCAAAATTTTGATCTTTAACGTCGAAATTTTTTACTTTTATTGTCGAAAATTCACCGTTAAATGTCAAAAATTTAAATCTAATTGTATTAGGGGATGAATTCAAATTTTAGAAAACGGGAATTCGAAAAATTTAAATTTACCCGTTAGCTTCGAAATATTTGACTTTTAGCGTCGAAAATTCGTCGCTAAATATCAAAGATTTAAATCTAATTTTATTAGGTAATAAATTCAAATTATAGAAGGGGGAATTCATAAATTTTAAAATTAACCTTTAGCGACGAATACTAATTTTCGACGCTAAAGGGTCAACCCCAAAAAAATTTCGACGCTAAATGTTGGACCTTTTAGCGTTGAAATAGAAACTCGATGCTCAACCCTTTAGCGTCAAACAGTTATTTCGACGCTAAAGGGTGGACCCTTTAAGCGTCGAAATTTTTTTGGACGCTAAAAGGTTCACCCTTTAACATTGAAAATTAAATTCGACGCTAAATGGTTGACCATTTAACGTCGAAATTTAAATTCATCGCTAAATAATTTAATAGCGTCGAAAAATTTTTCGACGCTAAAAATCCCTTTTGTTATTGTGTTTTAAAGTGGGGCTGTTTCTATTATTACAAATAATTGGATTAATTCAGGCTTCACTTGTGTAATAATAACCCAACTACAATTTTAAATTATTATAAGATATAGATTAAATAATGTACAAATTAAATTTAGATATTCATATATTGTAAAATTGGTGATTATCAATTTAAAAGTTTGATATTTATTAATTTATAAAGCGGTACATTTAGATTGATAATCACCAATTTTACAATATATGAATATCTAAATTTAATTTGTACATAATTATCATAGTATAATTACTTAAAAAATGAGTAACGGTCAATTATTGAGAGAATCAATCACTTGAAAATGAAAGAAGATGATGAAGAATTTGTCATATATATGGACCCATATGTCAGAGTCGTGAGTGTCAAAATTCCAAAACAAATTAATCACCTATAAGCTTAGACATAGTTGGTTTAATTACAAATAATTTCATTTAAATGCCAATTACAGAAATAAGCAACTATCAAATCTAGGTCGTGATGATCTAAAATGGAGTACATTGGCATCAATGGAAAAGAATCCAAGCCAGAGTCCCATCAATGTAACACGCTTTTTAACCAATTTCAAATGGATTTATATTCGGTATTAAGTTGAGTATTGTGTTGAATTTTGTTATAAGGAAAATGAGTATACCTCCTCTCATATTTGATAAAATTAATCGAAACATTTATGATGTTTAAAAATTAAATAAAAACTTTGATAGTTTTACTGAAAGAAAGTATCTTTGAAAAGCATGAGATTTTATTTAGTTTTTAAATATTATGGAGGTTTCAATTATTTTTGTCAAATAAAATAGGGGTTATGTTCAATTATTTTTTTTTAATATAAATTATGATCGATAATTATTATGTAATATTTTATATGTAATTTTATCTTACTCGTATATCATTATAAAACACATGAAAAAATTTATTATAAACTCAAAAGATTGAATTCAAATTCATTTCAAATATCACAAAATTAATTTAGTCCAAGATAACTACATAGATACTACACGGGGTCATATAATTTGTCAGTACAATGAACACTAGTAATTAATTAAGAAAGGGCAAGGGATGAACGATCATTAATTGTGTTTATATTTTCCAAATAATTAAGAGCATGCATCCATATATCAATTTTCAACAAGATTTTTTTCATTCTCGATATGAAAGGAATTAACAAATTTGATTCATCCCCCCGACATGAAGTAACTATCATATGCCCAATTATTTCAAACGTAAGTTTTTCTTTCGTCACCAAAATTGTCTTAGGATGTGTTTGGTTCCCGATTTTTTTGAAGTGTAATTGAGACGAGCCTAACACTGAGCATCAGATGAATGAATGAGATTAAGTTAATAATATAAATTATATTATTTGGTTTAGATTAGGCAAATATCATGAATTTCATTTTTATATAAAAATATTACATGCAATATTATTAATAACCATGAATGAAAATTTATAAATTTATTAGTGATATAAAACATTACTGTGGATGTTCCAGTATTTGAAGAGTATTCAAAGTATCTCATTGTTCTTTTTCTCTTGACCTGAGAAAACAACATCATTATATTTATCCATAACCATTTTTTGAGAGAATAACCGAGATTTGGATCTATGAAATGTTAAATAATTGAAGATGATGTGATGTCGAGTAACTAATGAAGAATCGAAACCAGTGTTTGGGAAAAGAATCGAGAACGTGTCTGAGACTTGAGAGAAAAATGAGAGGAAATTTAAGCATCTGTTACTTGTGAATTTTTAAAGTGAAGTAAAAGGATGAAATGTGAATAAATATTTTAAGGTTTTGATGTAATGGTTGACATTCGTTTCCATTAAGGGTAAATTTGACTTTACGCATTTGATCATGATTCTCCACATGTGAGTTTGACCATTCTCATGTTTCAAAATGAGAATAGATTATGAAGAATTGAGGGTGAATGAGGGAAGATCCTACCTATTCATCCTTAAAAAATACAAATCAAGCAAGGGAATGGCTCCCTTGCTCATTTTCCATTTCTCCAAAAAAATTACAAACCAAGCAATAGAATGATTATTCCTTTGCTCATTCTTATCCATTCTCTAAAAATTTACAAACCAAACACACCCTTAAGCTTTTAAAGATTTATGCCGCGTGCTCACAATTTGTTGTGAATAAACACACAATAATAGAGGTGAATTGAGAGAAAATTCTTCTTTTATTTTACTCACAAAAGAATTACAAAGCTTACAACCCAAGCTTTACAAAAAACTCTCAAACACTTTACTCTCTATTTTTCCTCACGATTTGGGATTTTCAGGGATGATGAATAATGAACCAGAGACTCAAATTTATAGTGCTAGAAAACGTGTTTACTGTTCACACGTTTTCTAGACTTGCTGGCACACACACACCCAAGTTGCTCTTCACAGCCTGTTTCATGCTTTCGGTGGCAGGGGTTTACAGCTTTGATGAAGCTGTTTTCAACAAATCTCCCCCTCGGTGAAGATTTCACAAAATCTGAGCCGACCATTAATCATCCAAATCCGGATCCTCTAAAAGGATCCTCCCCTGGCTGCATCTGTATGACTGCCTACGTACCCTGAGTTGGGATCAAGCCAATCGTAGTTCTCTGAATCTCCCCACTCTGACTATGTGGAGAGTTTTGTCATCCCGGCTATGGCACGACAGATTTCAAGCTTCTCTTTCGGTAAAACCTTCGTGAACATATCGGCACCGTTGTCGTCGGTGTGAATCTTCCTGAGTTCTAACAGCCTTGAGCTCAGGACATCCCGTATCCAGTGATACCTCACATCGATATGTTTTGACCTCGAATGAAATGTCGAATTTTTACCGAGATAGATAGCACTCTGGCTATCGCAGTACAAAATGTACTTCTCCTGCTTGAAACCCAATTCCTGGACGAATGTCTTCATCCACAGCAATTCCTTGCAAGCTTCTGTAGCTGCAATGAATTCTGCCTCTGTTGTAGAAAGTGCAACACACCTCTGCAACCTCGACTGCCATGCCACAGCTCCTCCTGAGAGAGTAATCAGATACCCCGAAGTAGACTTTCGGGTATCCACATCTCCTGCCATATCTGAATCGGTGTAGCCCATCAACACTGGCTTGTCGCTGCTTCCAAAACATAATCTCATTTTGGATGTGCCTCGAAGATACCGCATAATCCATTTGACAGCATTCCAGTGTTCCCGTCCTGGGTTTGACATAAACCGGCTGACCAATCCAACTGCGTGTGCTAAGTCTGGCCTCGTGCACACCATGGCATACATTAGACTTCCCACTGCTGAGGTGTATGGAACCTGTTTCATTTCCTCCTTCCATGTCTCAGTAGAGGGACTCTGCTGCGTACTCAATCTAAAGTGGGTAGCAAGAGGAGTGCTAACCGCTTTAGCCTTGTCCATCTGGAATCTCTGAAGTACCTTCTCGATGTACTCCTCCTATGACAAGTATAATCTCCTGGCTTTCCGATCACGGCCGATCCTGATGCCAAGAATCTGTTTAGCTGGCCCCAAGTCTTTCATCTCAAAAGACTTACTCAGTTGCTGCTTCAAATTATCAATCCTCGATTGATTCCTGCCAACTATCAACATATCATCTACATATAACAGTAAGATGATAAAATCATCGTCAGAAAACTTCTGAACGAATACACAATGGTCTGAAGTGGTCTTCTTGTATCCCTGCTCCCCCATAACTGACTCGAACTTCATGTACCACTGTCTCGGTGCCTGTTTCAAACCGTAGAGGCTTTTCCTGAGTCTGCACACATAATCCTCTTTCCCGCTGACTCTAAAGCCTTTTGGTTGCTCCATGTAAATTTCTTCTTCCAGATCTCCGTGAAGAAATGCGGTCTTGACATCCATCTGCTCAACTTCCAGGTCGAGGCTTGCTGCTAAGCTGAGTACCACTCTGATGGATGACATCTTCACAACTGGAGAGAAGATTTCATCGAAGTCAATGCCTTTCCTCTGATTGAATCCCTTGACAACTAATCTGGCTTTGTACCGGGGTTGTGAAGTATGCTCCTGTTGCTTCACTCTGTACACCCATTTGTTCTTCAAAGCCCGTTTGCCTCTTGGCAATTTCACCAACTCAAAAGTGTGATTGTCATGCAAAGATTTCATCTCATCTTGCATGGCCTCTTCCCACTTTTCACTGTTTTCTGTTTCCACAGCCTCCTTGTAGCTCTCGGGTTCTCCCCCATCAGTAAGCAGCACATACTCATATACAGAGTATCTAGTTGAAGGTCGCTTGTCTCTGTCGGACCTTCTCTGTGGAACTGTTGGTGGAACTTCTGGTACTGGTGGTTGATCATGATCATCATCTCTGGGAGCTTCATCACCTGTACCCTCATGTCTGGGAACCTCACCTTCAACTCGAACTGGCACCGGTGTATGAGGTTCTGGATTCACATTTCTGTATTGCTGGGGCATTGTCTTCAATTCCTTCCGGATATCTTCTATGGTCTGGTCTTCAACAAAGACAACATCTCGGCTTCTGACAATCTTCTTCTCCACAGGATCATACAATTGTAGCCGAAATCATCCTGACCATAGCCAATAAAGACACACTGTCGCGTCTTTGCATCAAGCTTGGATCTCTCGTCCTTTGGGATGTGTACAAATGCTTTGCACCCAAAGACATGTAAGTGCTCGTATGACACTTCTTTACCTGTCCAAACTTGGTTAGGAACATTACTTTTAGTGCGACCGCTGGGGACATGTTCAAAACATGAACTGCTGTGATGAGTGCCTCCCCCCAAAATGTCTTCGGCAGCTTGGCTTGTGACAGCAAGCTTCTGATCCTCTCGCACAAGGTTCTGTTCATCCTCTCAGCTAGGCCATTCAGCTGAGGTGTCTTCGGAGGTGTCGTTTGATGTCTGATTCCTTGCGTCTTGCAGTACTGATCAAACGGACCTCTGTATTCTCCACCGTTATCTGTTCTGATGCACTTCAGTTTCTTGCCGGTTTCTCTCTCCACCAAAGCATGAAACTCCTTGAACACTCCAGCACTTGATCTTTTCTCTTCAAGGTGTATGCCCAGATCTTCCTTGAATGATCATCAATAAATGTCACAAAATACAGTGACCTTCCGAGTGTTCGTATCTGCATCGGACCACATACATCTGAATGTATGAGATCTAGTACCTCCGGTTTCCGTTGAGGCGGGGAGCTCTGGAAGGATACTCTGTTCTCCTTTCCAGCCATGCAGTGTTCACACTTCCGTAAGTGTGAGTTCTTCAATTCCGAAGAACATTCCGCCTGCGTAGTATCTCCATCCCTGTTTGGCTCATGTGACCGAGCTTTTTATGCCATAACTCGGCTGCCTCATTACTGTTGACTGTATTTATGCTACTATTTGAAAGCTTAGCATGCATCAAATACATGGTTGAGTCTTTCTTACCTCGTGCCACGACCATCGATCCTTTAGTGAGCTTCCAGCATCCGTCACTAAAGGTGCTGCAGAAACCTTCATCATCCAGCTTGCCTGTTGAGATCAGGTTTAACCGGATATCTGGGATGTGCTTGACTCCCTTCAACACTAGCCTTGTCCCGTTCTCTGTTTCAAGGCATATGTCTCCAATACCGACGGCTTTGGACTGTCCGTCATTCCCTATCCTTACAGCACCGTAGTCCCCTGGTGTGTAAGATGAAAAGAAGTCTCTGCGAGATGTGGCGTGTATGGATGCGCCACTATCTATCACCCAACTGGTCTCGTGGCTGGCAAGATTCACAACATCTTCTTCATATATTATGCAAAATTCTTTGGAGGTTTTCTCGGTGGTAGTAGCAACGCTTTCTTGATTAGAGTCGCCATCTCTCCTGGACTGCTCGTTCTTCAACTTGTAACAGTCCCTCTTCATATGGCCTTTCTTTTTACAGTGATAGCACTCAATATCCCTCATTCTTGATTTCCCCCGGTTCTTGTCTGATCTCCCTGGGCCTCGGCTTTTACTCCTCCCCCTTCTGGTGTTCTTTTCTGTCACTAGAGCTTCTGAGGTTGAGGCTGATGCTGATTCCTGCATTCTCGTCCTCTTTTCTTCCTCGAAGATCCTGGTCTTTGCCATCTCCATAGTGACTTTCCCATCTGCGGCTGAATTGATCACCGTAGATCTGAACGTTTCCCAAGATTCTGGTAACGTATTAAGGAGTATTAAACCATTTACCTCATCTCCGAAGTCTATGCCCAATCCAGACAATTCCTTCATGGTTCCGAGGAAGTCATTGATATGATCCGCCACAGCTGTACCCTCCTGGTATTTCAACCCATCATCTTATTGATGTAGTACAGCTTGTTGTTGCCAGTCTTTGCTCGGAAAAGCTCCTCCAGCTTTCCCCATAAGGTACGTGCATTTACATCTTCACTGACATGGTTGACGATACTATCGTCGATCCACTGACGAATAATACTGCATGTTTTCTAGTGAAGATTAGCCCATTTCTCATCGGATATTCCTTCTGGTTTCTTCTCCAGAAATACCGGTCCATCATAGTCCTTCACATACAGAAGGTCTTTCATCCTTCCTCTCCATGTGAAATAGTTTGTACTGGTTCACAAAATCATTTTTCCGTTGCTCCCCTCCATCATAAAAATTCTAAGCAGAATTTCAAAAAACGGACCTCACCGTTGCGTCCGGAATGGTCGAAAATGGTGGAAATGACACTTCGTTTGTCAAAATCCGACACCGGGACCAAATTGCAAATTCCAGAAATTACAGGGGTCAAAGTGCAATTTCCAAAAGCTCAGGGGCCAAAGTGCAATTACGGAAAAGTTAAGGGACTAAATTGCAATTTACAAAAAGTTTAGGGACCAAATTGTAAATTATCGAAAGTATAGGGGCTAAATTGTAATTTCCAGAAAGTTCAGGGACCTATCTGAAATTTACCATGCACCGCTGACGTGGCACTGCTGACGTGGCACCTGATGACGTGGCAGCTGACGTGTCGATGACGTGGCTGCTGACTGGGCGCTGACTGTACGCTGACTGGGCGCTGACGTGGCGCTGACTGGGCTGCTGACTGTGCGCTGACGTGGCGCTGACTGTGCGCTGACTGGGCGACATGTGGCGGCTGACGTGGCGCTGACGTGGTCGTCTTTAACCTTCAGACGGCTTGCTGCTAAGCTTGACTGCGCGTGGAGCGCGTGTGAAGCTCTCTGCCTGGCGCGTGCGGGAAGATGGGACCTCCGTTCGATCGCCGGAAAATATCACCGTGCTCGTCTCGCCGTGAAAAGTCCGATGATATGCTCAAAATCGATTTTCGACAACTTTCGTCGGAATCGACTTTCCGAACCGAAACTTCGTTACTGAATTTCGGGATCCCTCCGTGGAACCGTAGCTCTGATACCACTTGTTGTGAATAAACACACAATAATAGAGGTGAATTGAGAGAAAATTCTTCTTTTATTTTACTCACAAAAGAATTACAAAGCTTACAACCCAAGCTTTACAAAAAACTCTCAAACACTTTACTCTCTATTTTTCCTCACGATTTGGGATTTTCAGGGATGATGAATAATGAACCAGAGACTCAAATTTATAGTGCTAGAAAACGTGTTTACTGTTCACACGTTTTTCTAGACTTGCTGGCACACACACACCCAAGTTGCTCTTCACAGCCTGTTTCATGCTTTCGGTGGCAGGGGTTTACAGCTTTGATGAAGCTGTTTTCAACACAATTAATAGCGTATAATTAAGATTTAACAACTCTTATATTTTTTATCTACTAACTAACTGACATTTATCAAGAGAATTCATTTTTTTATTGTTATTATTTTAAATTACAGTATAATATAATTATAGTTATCATTAAAAGTCTAGCTGAACCTCCTAAATCAACTATGTGATTGACACTCAGAACAGACCAAATATCCAAGCATCTAAGAAAGCTGGCTTTGATCAGAAAAGCTCTAATCACGAGAAATTCTTAGTCCCTCAAATTATACATGGCAATGGGCCGGGCCGGGCCCAGGCTTTCCCGGGCCCGGGAAAAGCCCGGCCCGACTCGGGTCCGGGCTTTATTCGGCCCGTATTTTTTTTTTTAAAAAAATAATTGAAAAAATTAAAAATATACAAATATAAAATGCATTCACACTATATGTAAAAACAATTAACAAATAAATCAAAAATTTCATCGATAAAATAACAATTTAAATGCTACAAATAAATAAAAAAACTACAAACATATTAAATATATATATATATATATATATATATATATATATATATTAATTTTTTTTGGTTTGGGCTCGGGCCAAAAATGGTAAGTCCGGCTCGGGCCCGAGCCTAAGTCAGGCTT
Organism: Zanthoxylum bungeanum; assembly: GCA_019454045.1. Taxonomy (NCBI): domain Eukaryota; kingdom Viridiplantae; phylum Streptophyta; class Magnoliopsida; order Sapindales; family Rutaceae; genus Zanthoxylum; species Zanthoxylum bungeanum. The sequence goes on along the minus strand of SKCR01021728.1, from coordinate 12,859 downwards.
ACCATTCTAGAGCCCGGCTCGGGCCGAAACGGGCCCGGACTTTTCTGACATCCTTACTTGAAAGTAACAATGTGGTTTGCTTTGAGGTGTGTCATATGATTATTTGGGCTAGCTTACATGAATTGTTGAAGCTATATATATATATCAAAAATGATAGACACACATATACTTATCCGGAAAATAACTACATTTCTCTCACTGTAGCTACAATGATCATTGTAGCGATCACTGTAACTATAGTGAGAGGGGTGTAGTTATTTTCGGGATAAGTGTATGTATGTGTATCACTTCTCTATATATATATATATATATAGATTTTCGGGTTCGTCTGTTTATAAAATAACGTTGATTTATTAAAAAAAAAATACTCATTCGGATTATCCGGACGTCTGAACCTGAATCTGATTATATATGTGTGTGTACGGGCAGACTCAGAGCAAGATTTATATAGACTTTACTGAATGTGGATTGCAAATTGTGTATTGAAACTTAACCGTATGTTAATTTATATATAATTTCAATCAGAAAAGTCATGGTTGGAAACACATAAGAGTGAGGAATTTTTCAACTCTGATACATCTACGCATGCATGCATCATTTTTCGTGCAAGTAAAGAACTCACCATTAATAATAATTCCTTGAAAATAAAAAGAAAATGAATGCATAAAAGCTACGAGAGTGGTTAAGTAATAATAAGAATGGGCAATCATAGACAAATTGTACAACGACTATGTTTTGCTATAAACCTCTTAGTAGTAGAAAAAATAAAAGTCCCACATGAATTGATGGAAATGGAAAATGTTTTTTTCTTTTTTTTTTTTTGAAAATATTTGATTTGATTGATAAATTAAAGAAACGAGACTGCATTTGCCAAACAGGCCGCATGGTAGCAAGTATTTATTAGTTGAGAATTTTCACAAAAAATATTATTATTTTTCCTTACATGGTGAATCCTTATCAATCCCATCAGAATTATGCTACTTTAATTGTTTCATGTTTTGGGGCAATAGTGATAGAAAATTTCTGACAAGTCCTCCATTGAATTGCATAGCTAGTTTTGTGATTGTCCAATAAAATTAAAGATAATGTGTATGTAAGTGATGGTTGTGATTTTATTACGGTCAAATTATAGAACTCTCTCGAAGTATCATACTCTATAATATAATTATCGTTAGATGATCAGAAAGTGATCATAAATACAACATGATTTTAATATTCATCGACTTTGAAAAATCAATTTCAATAAATGATCCATCATCTTCAATATGTGCGGTGAATATATCTTTATCTCAAATTTAAAATTCAGGATTCGAATACTTTCGGGCGCATTACAGAAATTGATTTTTCTTTTAAATATTCCCATAAACTTCGTTTTATCCGTTTCAAAAGATGAATGGATCATCTTGATCAAGTTTAATTGCAGCTTCTTCACAAAGCTAATTATGTCACTTCGTACGAGTAGAGTGACCTAACTTGTACGACTGTAATTATATAACAAGAGAAAGGTGCCCTAACTAGCAAGTTGGTCTCAGTCCACTACATATGCCTAACACTGGGACCACTTTTTATTGAAACAACTTGTCACCGCATTAAGAGGCTTTTGGCTTAGTGTGTGAAAAAGATGTTGATTTAGGGTTCTTCTTCTTCTTCTTCTTTTTCTTTTTGCATGTTTTTGGATAAACAAGTTACTTATTATAATGATAGTTTTAGGAATTGATCAAGCTAATCGAGTAATGAGAATCTCTTATGTCTATCAATCAAAATATGTATTGTCCATCACATGATTTCAACATCCATCAAAGGGTAGGATTCCCAAACTATCGGGTGGATCGAGATTTATTAATTTCGATCCTGTATCGATTATTAATTATTGAATGGTTTCATTCGGGATAAAAAATCATTTTTAATCTCAATCGAGAGTCGGAATGTTTTATCACCCCTAAAAATTTTGGGGTGAAAAATCTTTGGATCATGTTCTAAGCTCAAATTAGAAGAGAATTAAGAACTGAAATGTGATTATGGAAATGAAAATCACAAAAATTACGATGATGGTAACATTGCTGTCTTCACACAAAATTTTACCAAAAGTAAAAAAAGAAGAAGAATTAGGGATATGATTTTAAACACAATTAAAACCAACACTCGTATACTACTGGCGTTGATTTTATTAATATCTGCCAACTAATCCTACAAAAATCAATTAATTGACTTGATATTTGAAACTTTTGCACAGAAGTAGAATGTGGCAAATTCAAAATCAAATTCTGATCGTCATCAATTTTATTTTGAGACTTTTAAACATTGTTTAAAATCAATTGCTTAATGGGTATATAGTCAATATGTTCCCTTGGATGTAATCGAAAAGTAAAAGTCAATTACGTGAAAAAACCGAGAAAAAAATTAGGTTAGTAATTTTATGTAGGATAATACTAACGAGTTCCTAATGGCATTCATTAAAAATTCATTTTTTGAAATTTTTCACATCATTTTTTATGGGAAATATAAAATTTTTTAAAAACATTAATTTTTTTTTGTTCATCATGAAAACATTCCTAAAATATATCATTAGAGCACTCATTAACATTTCTCTTTTATGTAATATGAATTTAGAACAAGAATTGTGTATTCAAGTGGACAGGTGAAATTTATAAATAAAAAATGTTGAAGCTTCAACTTAAATGCTAATTTTTAATAGGTTTGAAATTTATAATTATGAGGATAAGAATGGGTCACTTCCAAAATCCATAAATTATTGGTCACAAAAATTCTCTAAGTACCCATTAAGCAAAAGATTTAGCAATTATTTTTACCTGTCAACACCTTGCATTTTGCAGTTGTTGAGAGGTCGCAGTCCATGAAAAATTTATTCAAAAAATTTCACTATAATCCATTTTGATGGCACGACCCATGAGAATCTGTCGATCAGCAATACGATCATATGTTTTTAAAATAAATGTTAGACTCAAAGGCTAAAATCGTTAAGTAATGATTTGAATAAAATATCATCATATCCAGTTTATCAGGTTTCCGTTTCCGAATTTTGCTATAAGAGAGAGTTTTTGGATTTGAATCCGTGATTAAATGGATAGTAAGTTAATATTTAGTTTGATTATTTATTAAGAATATATTTATTAATTAATTTCTATGAGTTATCTCTTAAGTAAAATATTACCTTTTTTTTAATAATATAGCATATGTGGAAAAAAAAATGTTTTTTTTTTTCATTTAATAGAGCCGTGCGTGTGAAGTTGTAAAATGGCAGCAGTAATGCAAAATGACAAGGACATAATTGATCAAATAGGTGAGGGTCCTTGTTATATCAGATATTTGATTAAAATTATATTATATTATATTATATTATATAATATTACATTTGTGTTTGAAATAGTATGTACATAATTCAAAGACCAAGTTAAAAATCGATACCAATCTCTAAACACTGAACAAAAATGTACGTGTTTTATATTTAATCAAGAAATTAAAATGAAAAACTCTGATAAGCCAAAAATCATATTATTGCAATCGTAGTCCATATATACGCGTACTAGCAAAGTAGCAACAACAGTCCTCAATGGACATGGTTTGGAGATATAAAGCTCATGATCTTATTTTGAGTCATGGGTTCGAATAGAGAGATTGTGTTTCTTGTAAGAATTTGGAACAATCAGAGATTTTACCTTCTCCGCTTAAGCCCGAAATGAATGATTTGACGGCGGATTTCCAACGATTCCAAAAAAAAATTAATAACAAGCACTTCAATGGTGCAGGTTGGATATTTTACAACCGTTCATTGTATAAATGAACGAACATCTATATAATTATCCTATTTAAGGAAAGTAATTAATTAATGGAAGAGGTTAATTATTCAAAATCGAAAGCCCTTTTGTTTCACAATAATATCTTTCACTATTGAGAACTGACAAGATTTTTCTCCAGATCATATACCAACCATCAAAATTTAGTACTTAACTTAGGGACTGGATCAAATTTTGTACTTATATATATATAAATTATGATTAATATTTCTTGAATAATAGTTTAGATATAATTGAATTTTAATTATGCATCACTTTTAAAACGTGTTTATGTAATATGTTATAACATTATTCATTTTTAGCGTCGAAAAATTTTGGTTGCTAAAAGTCAAAATTTCGTCTCTAAAGATCTTTTGCGTCGATATAAGGTCGAGGAAGGTATTTAGCGTCAAAAATCGATTTCGACGCTAAAAATATATCTTCAGCGATGAAATGTTTTGTCGCTAAAAGTATCTTTAGCGTCGAAAATCATTTTTGACTCTAAAAGAAAATATAGAAGGTTTTCCATAATATTCTATATAGATTTTTCGACGAAAGTGATTTTTGACGTTAAAGATAAGTACTTTTATATTTTGTTTTAGCGTCGAAAATCATTTTTGACTCAAAAAGAAAATATTTTTAACGACAAAACATTTTGTCGTTGAATATATATCTTTAACGTCGAAATTGATTTTTGACGATAAATACTTTATTCGATCAAGCTTTCGCGTCAAAATTTTATTTCGACGCAGAAATCTTTTAACGACGAAATATGAACTTTTAAAGGCGAAATTTGATTTTTATCGCATGAAAAGGTATGCAATCCACACTCATATTTTGAGCTGGCAATGATACTTAAAAAAAAAAAAAAATAAAAAATAACTCATACGCATTTGATCAATTATGTGCATATAAACATGGTAAACTAAACAAAATTTGTAACCATTGCATAAAGCTCCAACTAATTAGAGTTTGGAGAAGGTCTTGATATATATTATTTTATCCAAATTTTTTTATAAAAGATTTTTCAGGATTTAAACACGTAGTCAAACATATAGTAAATTAATAATTCATCATCACCTGATCGAATTCTAAAATATTATATTTTATGCTCGTGTAAATAGACACTCTAGCCACATTCAATTAGTAAAAGTAAATTCTTTGAAAGCAAAATATACATTTTTTTTTAAAATTAGAAAATCACTTGGGAATGTTTTCTAAAATAACACTCTCCCACATAATTATATTCAGTTAAGAAGATTCATGTTATGTGAATGAATGTACACTTTGATAGTATTTCATAATTGTTTATTTTAAATTGTAATCCAACTTATAATTATTGAAAGAATTACCTAAAAAAAGTTCTTTGTCCAAGTGTAGCAAAATAAAATTGAAAAGAAAAGAAATGAAGGTATCCTTTCCCTAACTAGCAAGCTAGAGTGATAAACAAACGAGAGACAAATATTATTATTATTTAAAAAATATATATATTCATTAGGTTCCCTTTAATGTCAGTGTTAATCCACTATGTTAAAAATTTCGATCCCTAAATAAAAATTAATCGAATATAATATAATAATATAACCATTCCCTAAAGATGGTGAAGGAAACTATGGCATATAATAATATAAAAGCAAATGCAAAAAGCTCACCTAACCTCGTCACCATGAGCCTCGACACCAAGAACAAGTACAAACATGTACACAAAATTCTAACCAAATCAATTTTGATTAAAGACCATATATATCACATCAACGTGGTTGCTTCACCCATTAATACATCTTTAATTAGTTAAATTTATTTAAATCATATCTTATTATAAAATAACTACAAGTTGTTTAAATCATATTTGATATAACACAACTCTATGCCTACGGCTAAGTTATGATATTTTATTCAAAAGGCATTGATACAGGTTTCTTTGTTACATGCAACAAATAATTTTTGCCTTTGTCATTTTGGCACCCTCAGCTAAAACGGCCGGCAGCCGTCGCTATCTGAGACCAACTGACGCCTATGCCCGAACGATACCCTTGCTGACATGGATAGACACGTGGACCCCATATGTCGGGTCTAGAAAGTGTTTCTTACGTGTCATGGGCCCAACCGGTCTGCCGTACTGACTACAATCTCTCCGACAAAACTATTTGGCATGTCGCTATGACCAGAAAGGCAGAAACTATAGCCAAAGTCTTCTATTCGTCCACGTGGACATTGATGACATGGCGTTACCAATGAAGGGGTCGTCGTTGTTTGTTCCCTATATAAGGCATGCAATTTCTTGAATTTCTCTACACAGCACAACACCAGTTCCTTCCCTAATAAAAATTCCTTTTTTCTTTCAATCATGGCCGTTGGTCCAGCTCTTCCATCTCCACTTAAGACTCCTGCTAATGAGAAAGATGCAAAAGCTCTTCGTTTCATCGAAGAGATGACAAGAAATGCTGACTCGGTTCAAGAGAGGGTCTTGGCTGAAATACTGAGCCGAAACGGCGAGACTGAGTACCTCCGCCGGTTCAATCTTGACGGTGCAACTAACCGAGACACTTTCAAATCAACAGTTCATGTTGTAACTTACGAAGATCTTCAGCCTGAGATCCAGCGTATTGCTAATGGTGATCGCAGTGCCATCCTGTCTTCTCACCCTGTCTCTGAGTTCCTCACCAGGTGAGATTGCCAAAATATCCTTACAAGTTATCTTCGTTTACTTATTATTTTTTTATTTTATTTTTCTCACTCTTTTTTGGTATGTAATTATTTAAATTGCAGTTCTGGGACTTCAGCTGGTGAAAGAAAACTGATGCCAACAATTCATGAAGAGTTGGATCGTCGCCAGAAGCTATACAGCCTTCTCATGCCTGTCATGAACCTGTGAGTACTTTTTGTCTTAATTTATTGGCTACGATATATATATATATATATATATTTGTCATGATATAATTTTTATCTGAATTATTTTTTTGTTTATATATAAAAAACAAAATATTAATATCATATATGTGTGTGTTGTGTCTGTTGACAGTTATGTGCCGGGGCTGGACAAAGGGAAGGGCCTTTACTTCTTGTTTGTGAAAGCAGAAACGACGACCCCAAGTGGGCTATTGGCACGTCCGGTGCTCACTAGCTACTACAAGAGTGAGCACTTCAAGACCAGGCCATATGATCCATTTAACGTCTACACTAGCCCCAACGAGGCAATTCTTTGCGCCGATTCTTTCCAGAGCATGTACACTCAGATGCTCTGTGGCCTTTTCATGCGCCTAGAAGTGCTTCGCGTCGGTGCAGTCTTTGCCTCGGGCCTCGTCAGAGCCATTAAGTTCCTGCAAATGAATTGGCAACAACTTGCCGATGATATCTATACTGGAACCCTAAACCCTAATATCACTGACCCTTCAATTAGGGCATGTATGGAAAATTTATTGAAACCAAACCCAGAACTGGCTGAATTTATCACCAAAGAATGCTCAGGAGAGAACTGGGAAGGTATCATAACTAGAATTTGGCCAAACACAAAGTATCTTGATGTGATTGTCACTGGAGCCATGGCTCAGTACATTCCCACTCTTGAATATTACAGTGGCGGCTTGCCTATGGCTTGCACCATGTATGCTTCATCTGAGTGCTATTTTGGGCTTAACCTAAAGCCAATGTGCAAACCATCTGAGGTCTCTTACACTATCATGCCAAACATGGCTTACTTTGAGTTCTTGCCTCATGACCCAAATGCTCCACGTCAGCTTGTTGATCTTGCCAACGTGGAAGTTGGCAAAGAATACGAACTTGTGATAACAACCTATGCAGGCCTGAACCGTTACCGAGTTGGTGACATACTCCTTGTCACCGGCTTTTACAACTCGGCTCCACAATTTCGATTTGTCAGAAGAAAGAATGTTTTGTTGTGCATTGATTCGGACAAAACCGACGAGGCTGAATTACAAAAGGGCATTGAAAATGCTTCCTTACTGTTGAAGGAATTCAACACCAGCGTTGCTGAGTACACAAGTTACGCTGACACAAGGACAATTCCAGGACATTATGTGATATTCTGGGAGTTGCTTGTTAAGGATCCAATGAATTCACCGAGTCACGAGGTGCTGAATCAATGTTGCCTGGCAATAGAAGAGTCACTGAACTCGGTGTATCGACAAGGACGAGTTGCTGATAACTCAATTGGACCGCTAGAGATAAGGGTGGTGAAAAATGGGACATTTGAGGAGCTAATGGACTATGCAATTTCAAGGGGCGCATCCATTAATCAGTACAAAGTCCCAAGGTGTGTTAGCTTCACTCCCATTTTGGAACTGCTTGATGCTAGGGTGGTCTCAAAGCATTTTAGCCTAGCTGCTCCTCACTGGACCCCAGAACGACGTCGTTGACTTCACTTCATACCAGTACTATACAATAAATAAATTTCTAGAGAAATTTCCCTCGGTTCCAAGCAGAAAAGGTCTATGTAATTTAGCTTTTATTAGTTTTTTTTGAAAGTTGAAGGGTATGTGTTTGGATAATAAATTCACATAAGTGTCTATGTAATGTCTCTTATCGTTGGTATCATTGTGTGTCTTTTTTGTTTCAGCTTTCTTAAAGTTAAAAGTGTGTTGCCATGAACGAACAGCTTTGCCTTTTAGTTCCATGTCCTGTATTTAGTTATGGCATATTTGTATTTAGATCTGGTGATGCTGTTTGATATAAATTAATTAATGTTTTTTTTTTTTTGTATGTATTACTTGCAGGCTTTATTTGCATGGATTTTTGCGCACGTGTTAGTTATTAGTTTGTTGTTACTAGGTTTTCATTTTGTGGTGGGATCATTATCTCTTGTGGTTATTAGGTTTCTATTCATGTCTTTTGATTGGAATCATATCAATAAAGAAAATTTGTTCATTAAGCATGTATACATAATTAACGAGAAAAAATCTTCTCTAAATTGCAAATATTAAATATGGGAATCCTCTCTTGGATCTGATATATTTTAGTTTCACGTGTTGATGAACATTATAAAGTGTATATTTAATAAAAGAGAAATTAATTATTTTATACTTATAATTTCATTAATCTCCTTAATTTAGCACATTTGTAAAATAATAATTAAATTTATGTTTTATATATTTTTATTGTGATTTTTATTTCTTATGTAGGTGAAATAATACTTTGAATGCATAACTAGAAAAATATACGTGACATTTGGATTTTAGAGGCCAAAAACTTAAAATGACGTTCTAACAGTATACAATTTTAGAAATTTCAGTCTTGAGTAATTTTCATATTTTGGCCATAACTTTGTACTCCGATATCGGATTGAGGCGATTCCAGTTCCAGATGAAAGAAGACTGAAATAATTAAAATTTTGCCTCTTACAAGATGCTGAGCACCAGCTTTTATTCTTCATACTTTCTTTTGATTTTCTATTGTAGAATTTGGAAGAGAGTGTGTTTTATATTTATTTTTTAAAATTTTCTTGTAATTTTTTCTTTCATTAATAAAATTATGTGTGTTTTTATTCAAATAATGAGTAGCTAATTTCATCCTATTGGGGTAAAGGGTAAAATTTTTAATACGAGAATACAAATTAATCTCAATTATATTATAATATATGAATTGTAATCTAAAGACTAATATTTAATTTAAATCTGGATTAATTATTAACAAACTTTGTTACCGCCTATATGACTGATTTTATTTATTTGGCATAATTGAGTACCTAACATGACTTATTATAGACAAATATTATCATCGCATTTATGACTGGTTTTATATGTTTTGACATAATCAATTCCTTAAATAAATTAACTGGATAATAATGGAAATTTATATATTATAAAAAGTGAGATTTCTAAATTTGAAATATTAAAAGTTGACTCATAGCCCCAAAATTTTATTTTATTGTTGTGGTCAAATTTAAAAAAATTGTCAATCATTTCAAATAATTCAATCTTTTTATTTTCACTCAAATTATTATTTTATTTTATTAAATATATTCCCTTTGGATCGACCTCAGACTTACCATGTTATTTTATTATTTTGAAACTCTTATACTTTAGAGTAAAAAATCACTTTGTGAGTGTGTCAAATTTTTTGGTCTCATCTGGGTAATAAGAAGATTGCATGAAGCATTATGCCTAAGTGCATCATTAGATGAGTTATTTGAGTAATCATTACTCTTATATATGAGGAATGATGCTCAGTGCTTATCTAAATACGGCATTATTAATTGCTTAAGTATGTCAAAATTATTATTTGTTGGAATTCTTGGGTAAGATTAAACGTAAAAATTAGTTTGATAATTGTTGCCTTATACTTATATATTATACTAATATCATTTTCAGTCGGTGTGAGATATCTTTCTCAATATTCATTTTCACCTTCAAGTCGGTCTTTTATATGTGTGCTTACTCGTAAGTGAGATTTACTCTGATGCTTAAGGGTGGCAATGGGTCGGGCGGGGCCCGGCTTTGATAAGCCCGGCCCGAGCCCGGTAAGTATTTTTTTGGCTCAGGCCCGGGAAGCTTGGACCGGCCCGGTTTTATTAATAAAAAAATTAAATATATTTTTAATTTATTATATAAATATAAATAATATTATTGTAAGCTCGGGCCGGGCCAGGCCCGATCTTATTGGGCTAGGCCTGGCTCAGGCCCGAGCCCAAGCCGTGCCTTTATTTCGCGGGCCCGGCCCGAGATTTTTTACCCCCGGGACGCCCGGATCGGGCCCTAATTTTTGCCACCGTTACTAATGCTCTGTTAAAATTCATCGGTATAACTCAATCTAAAAATTATCTTTAGAATTTATTTATAGATGGGTCATGGGTGATAGAGAAAATTTAGCCTCGTTCATTCTACGTATGTAAAATATACTGGATGGATACTAGCAAATTAATTTAAGTTTAATTAATTACTTGCAGAGGCTGATCAGGGAAGATTTTTAATATGGGGTGGTTGGTTTTTTTTTTCCTGATAATATTAATAGTTAAATATTTAATTATTTTTTTCTAAAAAAATAATGAAAATTATGGAGTCGGTATCGAACTTGTGCATGGATAACCCACTCTTAATCCTGCCCCAACTTGCTTGTCTTAATTAATGAATTTCTAGATAAATTATTTTTCATAGAATTTTGTCGTTGGAAGCATAAAGGTTTCTCTTGTGCAAGTTCATTGCCGGCAGGCCAAATTAAAAAACTGCCACAAAGAAATTCTGGTCCCGGTTTGAGAGAGGACTTGAATTTGATGTGTGTTGAATTTGTAGTTTATGTGATTATTAATTGTTGATTAAGAATTTATATGTAATTAAATATTAACTGTTTATTATTATTCATACACGCGTATAATAAAAAAAACTCATTAGTACATCTTAACTAAACACTTGATCTAAATTCATACACTACAAAAATTATGTCCTTTAGCGTCGAAAATAATCGACGCCAAAAGTCACACGTTCGACGCAAACGAAAAATAGCGTCAAAAAATTTAGACGCCAAACTTGGACACCAAAATGTGGACGAGAACAATATTAGCGTCGAAATAGAGATTTTCGACGCTAAAAACTGTCAGTTTGCGTCCAATTTATTTCGACGCTAAATAAAAATTCCCGACGCTATAGTTCATGTATTGTGACGAAAAAATTCGACGTTAAAAATTAGACTTTTAGCGTCGAACCGAAATGACACTAAAGTAAATTAAAAAATAATATTTGTATACTTACAGCGGCGATTTTTAAACTTTAGGCTATTAGCGTCGAACTATTCGACGCCAAAAACACATTTAGCGTCGAATAATTCGACGAAAATAGTTTAAAATTTTGTTTTTAAAAAAATATTAATTTACATAATTTTTCTCTAAAATAATTAATTTAATATTTTAAAAAAATTTATTATTTGAAAAAAATTCATGATTAATAACACAATAAGGAAATATTCTAATAATTATTTTATTATTATAATGAAAATTTATTAAAAAATATATATATATTATATTAAAATTATATGTTCAGAATGTTTATACAAATGGATATAAAATTATTGCTACTGTGATAGGCACGCTCGAGCCCAATGCACATTGACCAAGTGAGGCCTCCAACATCTCCCGGAAAGCCTGTATCTACTAGTCGAACTGCTCCAACTTCTTCTCGTGGTCCACCTTGACCTGTTGTAGATCCTCCTTAGTCTTCTTCAGCTCGTCTTGGGTGGTGTGGACGCCGGATTTCTCGCGGGGTCCACAATCGAGAATTTGTAGGGAGGGGGCACTAGCGATCCTGCAAAACTGAGGTAGAGTGAGCGGGAGTACCGTCCACCGGTGTGGTGGGTGCCGGGGGCACTCCGACGCTCAAGTCAGTAGTGAAGACGAGCTGTAAATAATGGAGGAGCAAGGTTCAGGGTTACCTTGATACTTGTGAGCCGCCGTGAGGGCTATATGTTGGCGGTTATGAGAGCTCTGGTGACAGAGAGTTGTGTTGTGTGATGTTGGATGACCTCTTTATGCCTTGGCTCTTCTCTTTTATAGGCCCTCTGATGTGGGGTCTCTCTTCTGCCCGTCGGAGTCATTGTAATTGGTGACTTAATGGATGGTTTATGTCTGGTAACTGATGACTTTATGATTGTTGTTTGTCTCTAGAAACTGTCAACTTTATGATGATGTTTAAGAGTTTAGGTTTTCTCTTGATGACAATGGGCTTGGGCCCATGATGCCTCTTGGTTTGATATTTTGCTTTCGGGCCGGACTCACTAACGGGCTTTGGGCTTGGTGGTTGGCCCTGGAGTAAAATGTCGATTTTACCCTTGGGCCCAAATTTGGCACGTACAGTTTGTCCATACTCTTTAAGTCAATGAGTCCTTGGCTTGAAGATTATTTGATGCGCGTGTCGAGATTATAGGATGAAGGTGTACCTGAGCGTCGATGATGCCTATTGATTGAACCAAACGAATGTCAAGTTATGAACTTGACTCTACATAATCCATCGTGGATGTGTCCAGTCGAATGAGCTAGATGAAGGTCAGGATCATGAACTTGACTCTACAAGAGCCATTGGGGAGGTACCCAGTCGACTGAACCAGATGAAGGTCATGATATA